>PVLA01016932.1:0-19039 GCA_004027455.1 Hydrochoerus hydrochaeris
CACAAACTCCCCCAGTTCCTCTTTGTCATGGAAGCATCTTGTTTCTCCATTAATTTTGAGAGCTAGTTTTGCAGGGTACATCAATCTGGGGTGGAGGTTATTTTCTTTCAGGGCTTGGAATACTTCACTCCAAGCTCTTCTTGATTTGATGGTTTGTGTCGAGACATCTGTCTCGATTCTGATGTCTTGATTCTGATGGGTTTTCCTTTATAGGTGATCTGTTTCTTTTCTCTGATGGCTTTTAATATTCTATTCTTGTGTTGAATTTCTGGGATCTTGATTTTTTAGATGTGTTTAGCACTTCTTTCATTACATTTATCATTTCTTCTTTTACCTGGGAGATTATTTCTGATTTGAGTTCTTTCATAGCTTCCTGGAGTTGTTTCTTTATTTCAGTTGATATCATTTCAGGCGTATGACTTATATTTTCCTCAATGTACATGGCTCCTACTCTTGCTTGGGATGGGCTGGAGGTTTGAGATTGCATTTTGGTCTTTTGTTTTGTCATTTTCCTATATTTCCAGGTTTCCAGTGGTGTTCCAAAGCTTCCCTTGGGCATGCTGGAAATCACCTTGGGCACCCACAGCTCCACAGGACTAATTGGAGGTCACTGGGCATGGCACAGTTAGGCCCTCAGGGACCTCCCATACATCCTCTGGTGGTCTAGTATGCTGGCCAGGGTCCTAATCACTGGGGGCAATGTTCCAAAGCTCTCTCCAAGTGCAAGCATGCTGGAACTCATATCATGAGCCCTCAGCTCCCAGAGCTCACTGGAGATGGTTAGGTGTGGCCCTGTCAGGCCCACGGGACCTACCGTGCCTCCAATGGTGTTTCAGGAAGCTGGGCAGGGTCCTAAGCACTGGGAGCGATGGTCCAAATTTCTCCCTGAGTGAGCGAAAGCATGCTGGAACTCCAAGAACCAAGTTCTTGCTTACAGTTTTACTTCTCCCAAGCTCAGTTTGGAGTGATCAGAACCTGTCCAACCCTTCCCTCAACCAGCGTCATGAGTTAGTTTATACCCAGTGCCCTCTCTTCCCAGGAAAGGCGACTATATAAAGCTGGATCTTGATTTTTATAAGTCTGGGTGTAGATCTCTTTTGTTTATAACTGGCTGGACTTATGTATGCCTCATATATCTAGATATCGTTTCATTTTCCTATGCTTGGGAAGTTTTAATTATTTCTGTAAATAGTCTTTGTATTTCATTTGTGTTTACCCCTGATTCTTCACTCACATCTTTTATTCTTAAGTTATAGATTATTTTGTCATCTTCTAGCCTTTGTATTGTTACTTCCTAGTTCCTTGTTATTTTTAAGAGATCTTTCCTGTCGTGATCACATCTTGCAAACCTGTCTTCAAGGTTTGATAGTCTATCTTTAGTTTCTTTCAAGCAGTTTTGCCAGCTTTCAAAGGAGTTTTTAATTTCCTGGTAATCTCTTTGAATTCACGTCTTCTAGATTTTTTTATACACTTCATCAAAGGTTTCTCTCCTTTTTCTATGCCCCTCCATTCTTCCATGTCTTCTTGAGAGATACTTAGCATTTCTTTTATTATTTTTCTTATATCTTCCTTTACTTGTATTAGTATTTCTGTTTTGTGTTCTTTTATAATGTCACAAAGATAATTCTTTATGTCAGATGCTGCTTTTTCAGACACCACAAGTGTGCAATCCCCAGTCTCTTCTGTGTTTACCTCTCCTGGGCCAGTACTGTTTGGGTTGGGGGCTGGATACTTTCTTTTGTTTCTTCCTCTTGTCATGTTTCTGGTTTCTTCCAGATGAGTGGATAGTGGGAGTCCCTGGCACTTCCTGTATTAGCTACAATTACTCTGAAGCATGCTGGCTAGGGGTTGCCCCCCTCCCATTGAAGTACAAGCAGGCATGGGGAAGGCTGACCCTTCCTTTCTGAGCTGGTCTACCACTGGAAGTCTTCACCACATTAGTGTGTGCCACACAGACATGACCTATTAGGGATAGCTTCAGGGAAAACTTGGCCTTGGCTACTGGATCTTGCACAGGGATGGGACCCAGTCCAAACAATTCTCACTAATCTATTCTGTGCTAGGAGTGGCTGACTTAAGCCACTTCAGTTTTGGTTCTGGGTTTATGCTGCCCAACTCCAAAATGTCGCCTGACCAATCACCCACTCCCGAAGGAGGACTGAATTCCCCACTCTCACCACAAACAGATCTCTGAGCCGGTGCTATTCTCCACTCTGCCACTCCCCTCCAAAACTGTGTCCTCCCACTGAGGTCCTTGGGCTCACCAACCCCCAACTTCACTGCAACCACACATCTTCAGATTCCAGTGGCATTTTGTACACAATGGGACTGGCTCTAGTGAAAGCATGTCTGGCTACAGCCTTCCATACACACTTTTCTTTTTTTTCTTTCTTTCTTTTTTTCCCCTTTAGTTTCTTCCTGGGTCAAGAGGATCTATCTCCTTCTGTCTGGTCTTCTCCAGGATGTTTTATTCCAGCACCTGAGCTGTTTCTCTGAGAGAGGCTGTTTGTTTTGCTGCTTATTGATCCACCATCTTCCCAGCTTCCTTCCAAATACTCCTCTTAAAAGAAGTTGTTTTCCCTCTCAGCTACAGTCAATGGCCATTACAAAGGCAATGTGGCCTAAGAAGAAATTAATACAATTGACTATGTGACCTGAAGAAGAAAACCCGGGGTATCTGATAAATTCACAAACTTGAACATGTTGTTCAGTAACGTTTCCCATGTAGACTGTCCACATTCTGTTCTCACTAGTACAATGTGGAAGGGCTGTGTCCCTGACTTTCTGCCCAACACATAACCTTATTATATCAAAAATAAAGAGTCCCCATCTGAGCAATGGAGAAAAAAATTATTTTCCAACCCTTAAACTAAATCTGGATCCTCTGTTAGGTTTTCTTAGCTGTATGTTTCTTTCATTAATTTTTATCAAAGTTTAAAATCATGCTTCTTCACAATTATTTCATTTCCACATTGCTGCCCCTGTGTGCACCTTACAGATCCACAGAAGACAGAGAAGGGCAGCACTACCCTATCCAGTAAGCTACAGAGGGACTTAAGGCAGTATGTAAAGCTCTGGACACCTCCACCATTCACCTGTATGAAGGAAACCAGAAGCATGACAAGACAGAGAAATAGCAAAAGGTCTTCAACCACTGATCAAAGGAAACTAAGCCCAGGAGGGGTGAGTACAGAGGAGATTGAGGGCAGCAGGCATGCAGTATGAGACACAGCCTCATTGGAAATAAAGAAATACTTCCATGACCTCATCGATGAATTTAAATCTGAAATTCTAACTCAGGTGAAGCAAGATATAAGAAGATTAATAAAAGGAACACTGGGTACTGCTCAAGAAGAAACAAATGGAAGAATGGAAGAACCCAGAGAAAGGAGAGAAGCCTTTGATGAAGAATATAAACAAAGATCCAAGATGGCCAACTGAGTGGTAGCACGATAAGAGAGGCTCTCTGAAAAGAAAACAACTCAGATGTTAGAATCTAACAACATGGAGAAAGCCAGACAAAAGGAGAGGAATTCTCATCAACCAGGAAGAAACTGAGGAAAAATAAAAAGAAAAGAAAAAAAAAGAAGAAGCAGCATGGACAGAGGGCTGGAGCTGGGCAAACTCTGGTCACTGTACTGGGCACATCTTAGAGTCAGGCAACTCACAGTCCAGCTGAGTTTGTGGCCCTGCCAAGAGCGGGGGTTGGTGAGCTCAAGACCCTCAGCTGGAGGAGGCACTACAGCAGGGAGTGGGAATGGCAAGCCGAGCTTTGTGAACTTTGGTGAGTGATGGGAACTGGATTTCCCAGAGTGGGATGACCGACTAGATGACATTTTGGAGCTGGGCAGGGCCAGCTTGAATCAAAACCCAAGGCAGCATTGGTCGAGGGCTCCTGGTCCAAAGCAGATTGGTGGGATCTGCTCAGGCAGGGCCAGGCCCCTGGTTGTAACCCAATAGCCAGGGATGAGGCTGTCTTGAGTCAGTGGCATCCTCAGGGAACACACAAACGTGCTGAAGCACCCAATGGGTGACTGACACAGGGGGAGGGTCTGGCTCACAGTGTGCACCTCATAGATGGGCAGCAGACTGCGGGGGGTGCGCGGCACTTCCCTAGCCAGTGTGCTGCAGAAAAACTGTGGGCAGTGCGAGGGACCCAGAAACCTCCACCACCCACCCATCTGAAGGGGGCCGGGAACATGACAAGACAGAGAAACACCAAAAGGCCTCCAACCACCAAACCAGGGAAAGTGAGTCCGGTAGAGGTAAATCCAGAGGAGGTTGAGGGCAGCAAACATGTAATATCAGACACACCTCATCAGAAATAAAGAAATATTTCTGTGACCTCATTGACAAATTTAAATCTGAAATTCTAACTCAGGTGAAGCAAGATATAAGAAGATTAATAAAAGAAATTCTGGGTAATCCTCAAGTAGACACAAACAAAAGAATGTAGGAACCCAGAGAAAGGAGAGAAGCCTTTGATGAAGAACATAAACAAAATCTAGAATACATGAAACAGATCCAACAAGAATATTGGGAAATTTAAAACTCCTTTGAAAACTGGCAAAACCTTTTAACAGAAACTAAAGACAAACTTTTAAAACTTGAAGAGAGATTTGCAAAGTATGATCATGAAAGGAAGGATCTCTTAAAAATAACAAGGAACCAGGAAGCAAAAATACAAAGGCTAGAAGACAACAAGAGGATTTATAACCTAAGAATAAAATATGTGAATGAAGATGCAACAACAAATACAAATGAAGTAAAAGTCTATTCACAGAAATAATTAAGGAAAACTTCCCAAACATAGGTAACAGAAGTAAAGTTCAGATAAATGAGTCATACAGAACTCCAGCCAGCTACAACCAAAACAGATCTACACCCAGACTTATAATAGTCAAGATCCCAGAAATCCATCACAAGAACAGAATATTAAAAGTGGTCAGAGAAAAGAAACAGGTTACCTATAAAGGCAAACTCATCAAAATCACAGTGGACTTCTTGATGCAAACTATCAAATCAAGAAGAGCTTGGAGCAAAATATTCCAAGCCCTAAAGAAAATAACCTCCAACCCAGATTAATGTACCTTGCAAAACTGTCTCTCAAAATTAATGGAGAGACAAGATATTTCTATGACAAAGAGGAACTGGAGGAGTTCGTGACCACCAATCCAACCCTGAAAAGAATACTGAAGGACATTCTAGAGAGAGAGAGAGAAGAAAATCACCAGGATTCCAGGAACAATGGCAGAAAGGCCTCAATGAAAGGGGCAGACAGTGAAATGAAGAAAAGTAAACAACAAGGACAGAAAAACAGCATAGCAGAGACTAGGCAAAGAAGATTGGCTATATTGCTGTTTTATCTTGACTGATTTTATTCGAATCTGGTATGCCTGAGGGTGTCAAGTCTGGGAGTAGGGGCAACTACTCTGGCATTGGGAGGATTCAATAGGATACCCATTCTGGTTTGATTATTAACTGCCTTTAAAGTCCTATAATGTCTCCAATGTTTGGTTTTTATTGATAGCGCTATGTACCACTAAGCTTAATTATACAATGCCTGATGATATAGACAATTTTATTGAAAATAAAGGAGACATCATGGTGACAACCGTAGATCACCTAGTATTGTGGTTTTATATGTCCTCATTTAGTGTTTCTCTAGGAATTTGTATTGTTGACTTGTTTTGGTTTGTTTTACCCTCTAATACAGAAAGGCTAGGTATGCATGTAGAGATTTATACATGTGTAGAACTTCTAAATAGTTTACAAGAATTGATTATAAATATTGTAAAAAAAGAGAGAGGAAAGGAAAGTATTCTAAAGAATATAACTGCATGTATGTTTGAGTGTGTAGGATTGATGACAGTAATACTAAGTTTTATGTTGGATAGATGAACAGAGATGATTGCAGCCTCACTGTTTAAATGTCTACTTTGTATGCTTTACTTTTGTAACTTGAACAACTACTTCTAGGAGGAAAATATGTAATTGTCAACTAGTGATTTCTTACTGGTTTTTTGTTTTTGTTTTTGTTTTTGAAATTTTGTATTTCTATCCTCTGTCTGTTTAATTTTTTTCTCTAAATAAAAAAAAAATTAAAAAAAAAAACTGTGTGCCTCACCCCAGGTTGAGCTCTTGCTGTTTAGCATAGCACAAGTTGATGATGGTAAACAAATCCAAGAGAATCCAAATGTGAATGAGTAAATTGAACATCACAGGGAACATATGCAGACCTGAAAAGTCATTCTTCTGAACTTTTCGTTTCCTCTTAGTAGCATTTACTGTCATCTCATATAAATGTTTTTACTCATTTTTGCAAGTTTATTATTTGCTTACTCTCCTAGAATTAATCTCTATTCAAGTGGAATTTCTGCCTGCTTTGTTTAGTAGTCTCAGTGCCTAGATCACTCCCCACACATAGTGAGGGCTTAATGAAAAGGCTGACAATGAACAAAGGTGAATGTACCCTTAAAATAAGAAAGAAAATGTTCGTTAATCAAGAGAAATAGCTCTTATGCTAAAAATGAAGTTGTGTATCAGGAAAGAAGAAAATGGTATCTGTAATTATTAATCAGTAAAAATTTGTGAGGGTAGTCAGTGCCTTAGAATAACATATATGATTGAAAGTGGAGATGAGAAAACTGCTACTTACAAACAGCACTGGGCACGGGAAGTAGCTGTTAGACATGTGATTACATTACTAGGGTTAAGTGCTTCCTTGTAAACCTCCTCTATTATCATTATCGTCATTATTATCCAGAGAAAAAGGTACCAAAATTAATATATTTCTTGCACTTACCCCATATAACCACTTCCAGTGAAAAAGAATCCTCTAATCAGGGTTCCACTTTTTTATGTTCTAAGCAGCCTAAATTTTGAAGCTGCATTATGACAGACCTGCAAACAAGGAGAAAGACACTGAGACCATTGCTACAGGGTAGCTGGAGCTGCAGGTCTTTTCAGTGCCCCTCCACAGATAAACCATTATTTGTGCTCATTTTTCAAATCTTCCAACTCAAAAGAGTTAAAAGCATACAAACACTTTGTGACTCTAGAGTCTAAAGCAAGAAGTGCTCACCACAGGCCCTGGCACAGACTGAGGTTTGTAAGTTACCCCTGAGGAGGTTCTATGCCTTCACAATCTGAAGCCATACATCTTTGCACTTGAGAACAGAGTGAGTTGCACACACAAATTTGAGATCTGTGTCAGATACATTGTTGTATTGAAAGCAACCATAATATTTTGTGAACAGTTAAGGTAGAGTAAATGGTGCTGAATAAATGAGACAGTAAGTGACCAGGAAAAACATTCATCTACCAGAAAAAAGATTTCATGACAGCTTCTTAGTATCTCGGGATGGAGGAGAATCAAAACATTAGAATCAAAACATTACTGTGCAGGTGATTTTTGAAGTCTAAACATTTAGTATCTTTGTGTTCAAGAATTTCCAAGTTGATAAATTAACACAAAATTCCACCCTTGGGCACTTGCATAAAAGACAGAAAAATTCTGAAAACATAATCTAGACTTGGCTGCTAAGTAGTCTTGCAAATAACAGCCCAAATCAGACAAATTCCTTAACCACAAATTACAAAATTCAGAGGAAACCGGCATCATGACCATGAATGAGGAGACATAAAGACAAGAAGAGAAAGTAAGTGAACAGAAGGAAAGATTTTTAGGAAACCACACATAATTCAGCAAAAAGATAATATCTCAATACCTAAGCATTCTTTTATTTACTACACTTTTGTAATCCTTTATTTCACTTTATCCTAGCAATTACTTAGTAATACTTAATTTCAAAATGCTTGATATTTTTTACCTATTGCTACGGCATTAACTTCTAATTTTATTGCACTTTGAACAGAAAATGTAGGCTACATGATGTGATGCATTGTAAATATTATTATTAGTCATTATATTATTATTATTTTGTGTCATGATATCAAATATCTTGAAAATGTGGTAGAAAAATAACAAATATTCTTCATTTGGTGTGCAGTTTCTGAATTTGAAAGGAAAACACTGAAATATCTAATTTGAGAATTTCTTTATTCTCAACTATGTGACTTACTGCTTGATTCACTTGCAGTTTATAAGACTAGGGACACAAATATTGAAATATTAGGTTCATATTTATCATTTTCTTATTTTTCTATTATCTTGCCATTTTTTCCAATGTAAGATGTACTCTATTTCTACAATATAATGCTTTTTACACAATTAAATAAATACTTTCTCAGACTGTAAAACGTAACCTTCTCATGGAAAGATATGGACTCTAACACAGTATCTAGTATACAATATGTACTTTATATGTAATTTGTGAGTAAATGAGTGTTACTGTTTGTGTTGGGATGCCACCCCCCCCCCAGCGACATGCTGTCATGGAGATGCTGAGTGTAGCACTTGTGATTGGTTGGTTGTCTAGCACTGGGATTGGTGGTGTGAGTGTGGCATCTGCCCAGGGTGGGGTAGATAGCATACAACAGAAGAGAAGGAGGGAGGCATGCTTTTCTCCACCCCCCACCCCTTAAACTCTTGTAACTTGTTGCCACCATGAACAGCTACTCCTTAGCCATACCACCCTGCCTTGGAGCCAGCTGAGTGTGGACTGAAGCCTCCAAAAGCTATAAACTAAATAAACCTTTCCTTCCCTAATTTTGGGCATCAGATATCTTGTCTTAGCATTGAGAGAAAAATAAACAAGACAGTGAACAAAGGAATAAAATATCATTATGCACAGAAACTGCCCATCAGCAATGTGTTAACTTACACTTGTAAATTCAATTTAGCAAATTATTATTAAGTGCTCACTATTTGCTTAAGTAGTGTTACACTGGAATACTATAACCTAATTTAAATAACATATGATCTACTACAAATGATGTAGACACATTTATATAAACACACAGAGAGAACTGATCAAAATCAGGTAAAGCCCTAGCAAGAAAGCCCAATATCAGACAACAGTTCTGAGCCTCCAATTCCCTAAAAGAACTTTATAAAAAATAAATTATAGGAGAGAGCCGAAAGATGGCCAATCAGTGAGCAACAAAATACAAAGCTTCCCAGGAGAAACAACTCATTAGCCAGAATAAAACATCCTGGAGAGATCCAGACAGAGGGAGATGGATCGTCTTGACACAGGAAGAAATTAAAATGTTAAAAAGCTCACCAAACACGTTGGGACTACAATTGGAACAGCTAAAATTATGGGACACAGTGTTTTCGCTGCAACCTGCCAAGTTTGGGTTGGCCTAAATTTGCGCCAGCTTGAATCCATGTTGGCCAGCAGAGCAACCCAAACTCATTCCTGCCACCACTCACAGGAGCCACAGCACCACTGAAATCAGGGGTTGGTAAGCCCAACAGAGAGCAGAGCCAGCTAAGGGACCTTCATTAAACCACAGTCAGTGCTGGGAATGAGATCCCCCACCACGGGAAGGGCTTGACCAAATGGGTGACATGTTGGAATCGGGCGGGAGGAGCCTAAACTGGGAGCAACAGTGATTTCCATTGGTTGCTCCCTCCCCAGAGCAGATTCATGGGATTTGCTTGGACTGGGTCATGCCCCTGGCCAGGACCCAGTGAGCCTTCCCAAATAGATTCCCTGAGCCTAGCACACACTAACCTGGTGAAGGTCCCTGAAGTTTGGCTGGCCCGGTGGGGAGGGGCAGGCATACGCAGCCACTGCTTACACCTCAGTGACAAGAGCAGGCAGGAGAGGGTGGAGATCCCTAGCCAGCGTGCTTCAGAGGAACTGTGGCCAATAGGGAAGGGGGCTGGGACCTCCATTGTACACCTCTGTGGAGGAGGCCAGGACCATGACAGGAGAGAAAGGCAAGAGGAGGCCCCCAGCCCAGAACTCTGAGAATACTGATCCAGGAGAAGGAAAAACAAGGGAGACTGAGGGCAGCAAGCACGCAACATCAGACATGGCTTCAGTGGACATTAAAATATCTTTGGGACCTTGTAGGTGAGCTCAAAACTGAAATATTAAATCAGATAAAGCAAGATATGAGTAGAGTAATAAAAGAAATGCTAAGCATCTCTCAGGAAGATATAGATGGAAGAAGGGAGGAACACAAAAAAAGCAGAGAAACATTCGATAAAGAATATAAAGAAAATAAAGAATACATGAAGCAGATTCAAAGAGACTACCAGGAAATTAAAAACTCCATTGAAAGCTGGCAAAACACCTTAAAAGAAACTAAGGATAGACTATCAAAACTTGAAAACAAGTTAGCAATGTGTGATCATGAAAGGAAAGATCTCTTAAAAATAACAAGGAAACAGGCAGTAACAATACAAAAGCTAGAAGATGACAAGAGAATCTACAATTTAAGAATAAGAAATGTGAATGAACAAGCAGGAATACCAATGGGTGAATTACAAAGGCTATTCACAGAAATAATTAAGGAAAATTTCCCAAGCATGGGAAAAGAAAATGACATTCAGTTATAGGAGTCATACACAATTCCAGCCACCTACAACCAAAACAGAGCTACACCCAGACATATAATAAAAATACCAGAAATTCAATATAAAAACAATATTAAAAGCCATCAGAGAAAAGAAACAAATTACCTATAAAGGTAAACCCATCAAGATCATGGCAGACTTCTCAACACAGACCATCAGATCAAGAAGAGCTTGGAGTGAAGTATTCTAAGCCCTGAAAAAAAATAACATCCAGCCCAGATTGATGTACCCTGCAAAACTGTCACTAGAAATTAATAGAGAAATAAGATGCTTCCATGACAAAGATGAACTGGGGGAATTTGTGACCACCAATCCAACCCTACAGAGAATACTGAAGGACATTCTAGAGAGAGAGAGAAAAAATACCAGGATTTTAGGAACAGTGGCAGAAAGTCCTCAATGAATGGGGCAGGCAGTAGAATGAAGGAGAAAAGTAGACAAACAAAGGCAGAAAAATAGCATAGCAGAAATGAAGCAGAGAAGGATGGCTAGAATCTCTAAAATAGATGGCATGGATACACTATACTGTTAATAGTACACCAGGATTTAAAACCCACATTACTCACACCACTCTGCTTAGCTGTATTATATTCTGTTCCAGTCATTCTACCTGTACTAGATTTGAGGGCACAGACAGTTATCCCAAAAATAACAGGATATAGTGTGGTAATCATCCTTAATTTCCTATTAAGTTAATCTAAAGCTCTGTATAACCTACACTGTTTTACCATGACTGATAGTAATCGAATTTGGTTTGTTAGATCACTGTTTAGCATTGATAGATTTTATTCAAAGCTGTTATGATTGATAGTATTGAGTCTGAGAGTATAGGCAACTGCACTGAAGATGACAAGATTCACTAGAATATCCACTCTGGTTTGATTATTACCTGCCTTAGAAGTTTTATACTGTCTACAATGTTTAATTTTTACTAATATTGTTATGTACTGCTATATTCAATTATACTGCTATATTCAATTATGCCTGATGATATAGACAATTCTATTGAAGATAATAAGAAACAACACAGTAATCACTGTAGATCACATTGTACTGTGGTTTTATATGACTTTCTGGTTTCATGTTTTTATAGGAATTTATTTTGTTTTGTCTTGCTATGTTTTGTTTTTCCCTCTAATGCAGAAAGGATAGAAATACATGTAAAGACTCATGCATGTGTAGCTGTTTACACTCTCACTGTTTGAATGTCTATTTGTATGCTTTGGTTTTGTAACTTGAGCAACTGTTTCTAAGAGTACAGTAAATAATTTATCAACTAGTGATTTCTTATTGTTTATCTTTTTTTTGAGATTCTGCATTATCTCTACTCTTTACATGCTTTTCTTCTCTTTCAATAAAAAAATTATATTCTTTATATCAATATATCACTTTAAACTATATTTTATATTCATATACACATATAAATTTTAGAAATCTAGTAATAATGGGCTCTGAGGCCAAAGCTACAGATTTCTTTGGTTGTTCAAATATTTTTCATTCCTAACACTCATTAAAGATGATTATTTTTGATATAAGAATAGTAATAATTGCCTACTTTTATGCTACTTTAACTTTAAAATATTGGTGCATACTTTTAGTGGATATTGTTTTTTCATTAAAACATCATTTGAGACCTACATGGTTTAAAGAGTAGGTTCTTATTCCAAGACCTATATAAATTTATTTAGAGAATCAGTGAAATTTAATCATGTCTTTTGATTTCTTGATGTTTATTTCAGAACTCTCAACATGCTTCAGGATTCTTTAACTGCCCTATGCTTGAGCAATCCATCTCATCTTACTCCATATGGAAAACATTTCTGCAAAGCAGCCTTGCCAAACTTGCTCAGGGCAGCCTGTGCTGCTGCACTCTTTTTGTGCAACACAAAACACTGGCAAGATGAAGAGTGAGTCAGGATTTTTACTTATCTTTAATTCTGCACAGGAAAACTCCCAGCCAGATGAACTGTGCCTGAACCTCTGAAGGGTGAGGCCCAGCACAAAGCACAATACAAACATCAAATGTGGGATCTGAGAAATCCAAGTCAAGTTGCCAGGCTAACTAAGGTCAAAAATGACCTCCAGTTGTTCCAGGAACATTTTTAGTTTTGCATCATTGTCCTTGTGACTTACTTCTGGCAACAAAATATTAAGCATTTAAGTACATTCTCAAGACTCCACTGTATAGAGAACAGCATCTGAGTTCCTACTTGATCTCAAGAACCTTTGGCTTCCAAATGTGTATCCTCAGAAGTCCTCTAGCTCTGGCTGCAGACTTTGTGAGAAAGTTCATATGGCATCATCATCCAAGGATGCAAAGGAAGCCCTGAATCCTATTCCAACAAGTACAGCACAGCTGCTTGGAAAAGAGAAAATGAGGCCAAATTTTCTACCTTTCAGCTATTGAATAAATGTTCTATGAACATACAAAATTTGCCAATATACAGAAGGAGGCACTGGGAAAGTTATATTCATTTTTCATGCATTATCTTTTTGTGTGCTACTTATAGATATTGCCTTCATATTATTTTTTCCTTTTCAACCTAAAAGTCAGGCTTTATTTTAAGCTATTTGGCATAGATGAGATGCTGGCTTTGATGATCTAGAAAAACTGGAAATGAAATACTTCTTAATAAACATTAACTACTTGTGTTAATGTAATGAGAAAGAAATGAATGAAATTAACTCTGCCCTTTGGCAATCTTTCACATATTCATTCTTTTCTTTCCATTGAATTTATATGCATAGCCTGTACAATAAATGGAATCAGTTTCTCTATGCAACCACATATGACATGCAGAAGTCCACCTCAGTAAACACAGTTGTAAAAATCAGATGTGGTGGCACACACTGGTAATCCCAGCACTCGGGTGGCTGAGGCAGGATTGCTTCAAGTTCAAGGCCAACCTGTGCTACATAGTAAAATCAAAACCAGCCTGAACTACATAGTGTGACCCTGTCATGAAACAACATTCAAGTCAACTCAAGTCAACTAACCTTGATATAAAGAAAAACAAATGGAAAGAGAATGTATATTCCAAACACAGTAATGGAACTTTTTTATTTTACTCCTCTGGAGGAATACTTGCTATTCAAAATGTTTCATTAAGATTTTTCTTAAGAAAGACTGTACATTATAATCTCATCTGGGAACTTCTCAGGAATATTTTTATTTCATTTAAAAGCATAACCATTCAATTTAACAACTGGTTTTCTATGTAAGCCAAAAGTAGAAAAAGATGAGCAAAATAGCATTTTCCCTTATTTGAGCATCTTATATTTACAGTATTTAGTATTTCTAATTACAGTCATTTCCTATATTCACAAAAAATGAATGTCTAGTTGAATTAAAGGGAGGAAACTTTTCATGAAAGCTGTGCAGCTGCTTTAATATATTGTTAAAGGCAACTTCACCTAGTTTTTGTGGGGTTTAAGCACCATACTAGGTGCTCAGTTCAAGAAACATAAATGAGCACTTACCATGCAATAGAGAAGTGTAAAGGACGAGGGGCACAAAGATGAAAGAAACACAGCCCCTGCGTATCCTCCCATGAAATCACATAAGACCTCTGAGAAAGTGTCAAAGGGGGACTGCGGAAACTCACGAGAGTCATTTAAGCCAATACGCAAATTCAGTCAGATTCTTTCTTCTTCAGGAAAGAACAAATTCTACAGATGACTGTTTCCTAAATAATGAATCAGAGTCTAGTGCATGAATGTGTGTGGGGAGAAGAAAAAAAGAAAATAAGTGATCATAGCATCAATACCTGGGAAGAGGGTAAGCAGTGAAACAGAGAACAGAATGCTTGTAATTCAAAACAGAAAGCAGGTGATAGTGCAGACAAAAAGCAGAACCAAGGGAGCTTTCAAGGAAAGAGAAATAGCAGCCAATGGAGACACTCCATCAATAAGCTGCATCATGTAGCAGGTATTATTTGAGCTGAGCTTTAAAAGATGCTAAGGTTTCTATAACCAAAGATAGGAACACAGAAAAAAGAGATATCATAAAATAAGCAAATCTGTGACAACACTGAGGAAACTCTTGGGTTACAAGTCACTTGCCTGGAGGATAAGTGACATGAAAAGAAATAGAGAAAAAAATGGGAAAGACAGCTGGGCATAGAGAGAAGGGAACTATCATTCACTGAGCATCTTCCATGCTGCAGATATTTGCTGGGTATTTTACAAAGTTTATGTCATTGCATCTTCAGAACAATATACAAAACAATCATCACTCACAAATTACATGAGGAAAGGACTTATCCTGGCTTATACTGCTAATTAGAAATAACAATAGCAGCTACTTTCGGGAAATGCTTACTAAACACCAGCACTATGCCAGTTAGTTTCTTACGACCCAGTTACAACTCTGTAAGCTACTTTCCATGATCAGTTACATTTTTTCAGATAAAGAAAATGAGGAGAGAGAGATGGCTGAGGTCAGGGAGTAAAAAATGGAGAATTTGGAAGAAATTTCTCCTGACTCCAAAACCCTGGCTCTTTTCCACTCTCTCATTAGGCCATGAGAGAATTAGGGGTGCCTGGAAGAGAGTTGTGGGCTTAATTCAGGGAGAATAGAAGCTGTTCTGTATTTTAAAGATGAGTCAAATCCAGTGGCTAACCTCAAAGAGCTCACAGTCTGGGAGAGAAACAAGATAAACAAATGTCTACTTTGGATCCTCAGCCTCCTTGACCCAATGCCCTGACATCTCCATTTCACCTGCCATCCTAATGCTGTCTCGGAACAGAACGCAACAAGTAAAATCACACCGTTTCCCTCAGTTTATCCTCCCCGCCTTCCCTTCCTGTGACCCATTTCTGCTCCCACTCAGGCAGTCCCTACGAGAAGAATGAGAAAGTATCCCAGTGAAAACTTTCCTTTCGTTCTTTCAACACAATAGCAGTTTCTTTAAAATAAAAAAAATAGAAGTTTCTTTCAAAATTCCATAATGGCAGGAGAGAAATGATGTAGGCTTGTGAGAAAGATAAGAACACAGAGAATGATAAAATTAGAAGAACCAGAGTCCTGGGCAAGGACACCAAGATTCAAACACTAATTATAAAACAATTTAAACAAACACCAGAGGGTAGGGCTAAAATGAATTTCCATGGGTCAGCCCTACCCCAGTTCACTACATTTTCCCCCATCACAGTTCTATCAGGGACAAACTGGATACGGAAGCAACTTCTTATTTCATGGCCTATTCGCTTCTCAGCTTCATCAGTGAAGGCATTGCCCTGCACTGCACCTTCCCTAACATTGACATGGAGATGTTTCCTTTGTGTCCTCTCTGCACTTCCTTTTCTCAATCCCATGTCATCGCTTAGCTTGTAATAGCTAAATGATGGAACTAAGGAGAGGAACTGCAGAGTTTCAGATCTCCTCCATAAGATTTTGCTCTCACTGGCCAAACCCTGGCTAGAAAGATTGCTTTTCTTGTTCCTGGAACTTCAAAGCATACCAACATCCAACTCGAATGAATGAAGTTATTTGACTGCAGCTGGGAAGTCATAGCAGATGGGGCTTGCCAGCAGGCTGAGATCTGAATGGAGCCTTTGCAGTGCATCTTGTTAGTGGTTTGCAGACCTAGGTGTGGACATCCAGACACCACTCAGCCTGGAAGGACCACTTGCAAAAGTGCATAAAGAACAGAGTGTTCCTTTAAATGCTGGCTTAAATAATAATTTCTCTATCTTGTTTATCCATTTCAAGGGTGAAGTCATTTAGAAGCACAAAAATGCAGAGGTCTATTCCAATTCTTTTGTTTAAAAACATAAACAACTTGCTCAACACCTACACAGTCATGGAGTGCTGGTGGTGTTAGATTCCACTTTTGTCTTTTGTTTTCACTGGATGAACAGCCACTGATTCAATCCCTTCTGCTTTTTGCTTTTTGTTTTTTTCAAGTCGCCTCATCTTTGATCATCACCAGCATATAGGACCCAAGTACTGGGGGTGTGGGAGGGCAGAAGTAACACTAAGCCAATGGGAGAGTGTGTCTTTTTGTGTGCGTGGTGTGTCTGCGTGGTGTGTCTGTGTGTGCATGTGTCTGTGTATCTGTGTGTGTGTGTGTGTGTGTGTGTGTGAGAGAGAGAGAGAGAGAGAGAGAGAGAGAGAGAGGTTGTGTGTCTGTATGTCTATGTGTGCTCTACAGTATTACCTGCCAGTCATTAAGCTGGGAACTGATGAGTCAATCCAGCAGTCTTCTAAATTGGTTTTCATAATCCCTAATTATGCTTGAGGATATAGTTCAGTGAGAGAGTGATTACCTAACTGTGCTCTAGGATTTGAGTTTTATACCCGGAGCTAGAGTGGAAAGGGTATCACTCCCAGTTGTGTCATTGAGAAATACAAGGCTCAGGAGTTTAAATAACGTTGAATATCACACAAAAAGTAAGTGATGAAACCAAAATCTATTCCTAGACTTTCTTGTTCAAAATCCACTTCCCTTCACCATCAGAGTATTTCTCTTTTATAGTCCCTATTTTCTGGATTCCAGTCCAGTTTAAGCACTGACTGTTTTTTGCAGAAGGTGCCAAAAGTATGGAGAGAACCCCAAGGTGGAGTGAAGCTAAGGGATACTCTCTCCTATTTTTTATTTTGCTATGCAAGAGCAATCACTTAACAGGTGAAGTGAATTCAGGCCGGAGGACAAGAAGAATTCTGTAGATCTGATTTGCACAGCCACAAGCTAAAATTAAAATCACTTTGAGGAAAATTTACATTTTTATGCAAAGAACTACCCTTGGGTGACACATAAGTTCCACTGTGACAGACACCTATGGCTGAAGGATTCCAAAGAAGAATATAACTTCATTTGTCATCTTAAAAGTTACCAGCTATTTTAACTTCTTTACCATTATTGTATTTTCTTAAATTTCCTTCACTACTGCTTAAAGTGTCATTTCTAAAAACTTTTTTAAAAAAACTTCTTAGAGCTTACATCTGTGATCTTAATTTCTTTGTGCTCCAATCTGTGAACAAAGATCTCATCCTCTGTTTTCCTCCCAGCTTCACAGATGACCACACACTTCCACTCTGCCTCCAACTCACTCACAGAGACATCTCGTCAGCCTTCTCCTATCTTGCTCCTTACCTATCCCACCTTTAAGATTCCAGCTCCTACCATTCATCAATATCTCTTTCAATTCCTGCATGTTACTTGGCTCCATTCCTTGGTGTTGTAAATTGTCAGGGTATAGGAAGGCAAATTTTTATCTAAGTGAATTTGAATACTGAAAGGAGACTACAAGGAAGTGGTAAAATGTGAAATGACAGTAAAACAGATATGATGGGTATCTTCCTATCCAACTGGGACTAAGTACCATGGGAGAAATTCCCTGGACTTCATCTTCAGCACATTGTATCCAGAAAAAAACAACAATAACAAAAAACCCCAACTAGCATCTGATAAGTAAACAGTCAGTCTTTTCCTAACTTTGTCACTAGCCAAGATTGGAGGCAGAATCTGCTCTCTTATTTTGCTTTGAGTTGAATGGGCATTTTACAAAGTAAGCTAGATTTCAGTTTTTACTGAACATCTCAAAACTTTACAGGCACTGGGAGATGACATCTTTAATATACCAGTTGAGAATTATTGTTAAATAACAACCAGAAACCATGAGCTCACAGACTGGGATGAAACTTGGTGATTCTTGAAGTAAGCTGAAAGGTTTTTGGAAAGTAATATATTCGAGCTGGAGCACATTTTAAAAACCAGCATAGTGTACAGAGTACCAGATAGAGAAATAAGGGGCTCAGGATGCCAGATTCGAACTTTTCTGTGTATTTATAAGTCATTTAACTTCCTGAGCTTAACTGGCAATATGTAAATAAATCTTTAATTCCTGTTATCCTATTTTAAAGGATGTTGAAGAAATTATCATTTTAAATATACATCTTTGTAAAATAATACCATTATTAATGAAACTGGGGCCTCACAAGGAACCCTGTGGACACAGTCACCGAATTATTTAAGCAGACGGCAGAACCTTGGGGTACCAGTGATGACAGCCATGCTCTTTGACGTCAAACATCCCTGTGTTTGAATCCTGCCTTTGCCATTTAGTTCCTGTGTGACTGCGCATAAACAATTGAACCTCTTTGAGTCTTCATTTTCTTATAGATAAGGTATGGGTGGTTACACTCAGGTACAGGATTATTATAAGAAGTAATCAACACAATGGATAAAAAGTGATTATCAGAGTAAATATGATAGAGCAAGTGCTTAACACACAATAACGCTAGTTGGTATTTGTATAATTCTTATTTGATATTTGCTATCTATGTTAGTTGGCTTCTCATCACTATAACAAATGCTTGAGATGATAAACTTATAACGAAAAAAGGTCTATTATGGCTCACAGTTTTGGGGGTTCTAGTGCCCAATAATTAGCCCTGAATCTTTGTACTTGTGACAAGGCCACACACTATAGTTGGAGTGCATGGTTGAGTGAAAGCGTTCATATCATAAGCCAAGAAACAAAGAGATACAGGAATGGCAGGGGTCCTACTGTCCCTTCCAAGGGCACAATCTCCATGAC
>PVLA01016933.1:0-19035 GCA_004027455.1 Hydrochoerus hydrochaeris
GCTATTGATTTTTGAGCATTGACTTTCTATCCAGCTACACTGCTGAACTTGTTTATTATCTCTAGTAGTCTTTTAATGGAGGTTTTTGGGTCTTCTATGTAAAGTATCATGTCATCTACAAATAGTGATAATTTTACTTCTTCCTTTCCTATCTTTATTCTTTATATTTCTCTCTCTTGTCGGATTTCCCTGGCTAGTGCTTCCCAGAACTATATTGAATAGGAGTGGTGATAGTGGACATCCTTGTCTTGTTCCTGATTTTAAAATGAAAGCTTTCAGTTTTGGTCCATTTAATATAATGTCGGCTATTGTTTTGTCATACATGGCCTTTATAAGGTTGAGGTAGACACCATGTATTCCAAGTTTCTGAAGGGTTTTTATCATGAAAACGTGTTGGACTTTATCAAAAGCTTTTTCTGCATCTATTGAGATGACCATGTGGTTACTGTTTTTGGCTCTGCTGATGTGGTGTATTACATTTATTGATTTGCATATGTTAAACCATTCCTGCATTCCTGGAATGAACCCCACTTGGTCATGATGTATAATCTTCTTGATGATTTGCTGCATTCTATTTGCTAGTATTTTATTGAGAATCTTTGCATCAATGTTCATTAGTGATATTGGCATATAGTTCTCCTTTTTGGTTGGATCTTTCTCTGGTTTTGGTGTCAGAGTAATATTTGCTTTCAGGAATGATTTAGGGAGGATTGCTTTCTTCTCAATTTCATTGAAGAGTTTAAGGAATATTGGCATCAAATCATCTTTAAATTTCTTGTAGAGTTCAGCCGTGAATCCATCAGGACCTGGGTTTTTCTTTGTTGGTAAGTTTTGAATTACATTTTCAATTTCAATAGCTGATATTGGGTTGTTCAAAATTGCTATATCTTCTTGGTTTAGCTTTGGTAGTTCATATGTTTCTAAAAATCTGTCCATTTCCTCTGTTTTCCACTTTATGTGAGTAGAGATTTTCAAAGTAGGTATTCATGATCTTTTGAATTTCCATGGGATCTGTAGTAATTTCCCCCTTTTCAGTTCTTATTGCATGAATTTGGGTTTTTTCTTTCTCTTGATAAGGTTAGCTAGGGGTTTGTCAATTTTGTTTATTCTCTCAAAAAACCAGCTTTTTGATTCATTAATTCTTTGTGTTGTTTTTTTAGTTTCAATTGCCTTGATTTCTGCTCTAATCTTCATAGAAACAGAGGCAAGAAAGTGTGAG
This sequence comes from Hydrochoerus hydrochaeris, assembly GCA_004027455.1. NCBI lineage: Eukaryota > Metazoa > Chordata > Mammalia > Rodentia > Hydrochaeridae > Hydrochoerus > Hydrochoerus hydrochaeris. Next base: position 1,220 of record PVLA01016933.1, read on the forward strand.
CTCTTCTATGAGCTTTCAGTTTAGCTTGCTCTTCTTTTTCTAGAAGCTTGAGATGGAGAATTAGGTTGTTTATTTATACTCATTCTGTTTTCTTGATATGACAGTTTATTGCTATATATTTCCCTCTTAAGACTACTTTCATTGCATCCCACAGATTGCAGTATGTTGTTTCTGTGTTTTCATTGAATTGTACCTAATAATTGCTTTATTTCTTACTTTCCTCTGTAGCCCACTGGTTTTTCAAAAGTTTATTTAATTTTCATGTATTTGTGCAGATTTTTCAATTTCTTTTGCCATTAATTTCCAATTTCAGTGCGTTATGGTCAGATATTATGCATGGGATAATTTCAATACCTTTGCATTTACTTAAGAATGTATTATGGGATAATATATGGTCTATTTTGGAGAATATCCCATGTGCTGCTGAGAAGAATGTGTATTCTGATGAAGTTGGGTGGAATACTCTGTAAACATCTACTAAGGCCAATTGCTCACAGGTATGACTCAGTTCTGTTATCTCTTTGCTGACTTTTTGTCTAGTTGATCTATCTCTTTGTGACAATAGGCTGTTAAGATCCCCTGTTATAATTGTGTTCTTGTGTACTTGGTTTTTCATGTCCTTTAGTGTCTGTCTTACATAGTTGGGTGCTCCTGTATTTGGTGCATATATATTTATAATTGTTAGTTCTTCCTCTTGAATTTTTCCACTAACGAGTATGTAGTGACCTTCTTTATCTCTTTTAATCATTTTAGGTTTGAAGTTCTGCAAGCTGTCTGCAAATAGAATAGTTACTCCTGCTTTTTTCTGGGCTCCTGTTGCTTGGAATACTGTTTTACATCCTTTGACTTTTAATCTATGAGTTTCCTTTTGGGTCAGATGTGTTTTTTGTATACAGCATATTAGGGATCATGTTTCTTGATCCATTGTGTTAGTCTATTTCTTTTTATAGGTGAATTGAGGCCATTTACATTTATGAATATCACTGATATGTACTGGCTTGACTTTGCCATGTTATGTTTTAGTTGTTTGCTTTCTGCTTTTCCCCTTATTTAATTGCTTATCCTACTTGGTGATTTCTTTCTGTTGTTGCTTTGGGATTGTGGTCATTTTTATCTCTGTGTATTATGCTTTTCAGTACTCTTTCTAGGGTTGGTTTGGTGGATGTGAATTTCTTCAGTTGTTCTTTGTCATGGAAGTATCTTGTTTCTCCATTAAATTTGAATGAAAGTTTTACTGGGTACAACATTCTGGGTTAAAATTTGTTTTCTTTCAGGGCTTGAAATACCTCACTCCAAGCTCTTCTTGACTTGAGGGTTTGTGCTGAAAAGTCTGCTGTGATTCTAATGGGCTTTCCTTGATAGGTGAGTTGTGTCTTTTCTCTCGCAGCTTTTAATATTTGATCTTGTACTCTTGATGATTGCCATTCTGGCTGGGGTGAATCTCTATGTAATTTTAATTTACATATCCCTAATGGCTAAGGATGCTGAAAAATTTTTCATATACTTACCTACCATTTGCACTTCTTTTGAGAAGTTTCTATTTAATTAATTTGTCTATTTATTGACTGGGATATTTGATTTTTTGGGTGTTTAGTGTTTTGAGTTCTTTATATATTCTGGATACAAATATTTTCTCCGATTCTGTATGCTATCTCTTCACTTTGCTAGTTGTTTCCTTTGAACAGTTTTTTTTCCATTTCACAATATCTATTGTACATTTTGAATCTTATTTACTGCTTCTTACAATAGGGAGACAATACAATGTTTATACATGTGAGTCTTATTTATTTCACTTTTGAGTATGGTCTTAAATCCATTTTATAAAAGTCTCAAGTTTATCCCTCTTATAGCTGAGTAGTGCTCCACTGAATAAAAATATGACATCTTTTATATCCATTTGTCAGTTGATGGACATTTGCATTGTTTCCAATATCTAGCTATCACAATTTGTGCTGCTATAAACATGGGTGTGCATATATTGCTGTGATACGTTGTTTTTAATTCTTTTGGAAAATACCCAGAAGGGGAATAGTGCAGTCACATAGGACCTCCACTCCTAGTTTTTTGAGGAATCTCCACACTTATTTCCAGAGTGGTTGCACCAGTCAGTCTACATTCCCACCAACAGTGGAAAAGTGTTTCTTTTTCTCACAGTCCCATTTGTTATTAGTTGATTTGTTATTAGTTGATTTCATAGTGATAGTTATTCTTTCTGGAGTGAGATGGAATCTCAGAGTTTTTTTTTTTTCAATTTGCATCTCTTGAATTAACAATGATGTTGAACATTTTTCATATATTTGTTTACTATTTTTATTTCTCTAAGAAATGTGAATTCATCTCAGATGTCCATTATTTTTTATCGGGCCTATGTATTTGGGAGGTTTGATTTTTTTCATTTCTTTATATGTTCTAGATATAAGTCCTTTGTCTGAGGGACAATAGGCTCCAATTTTTTCCCACTCTGTGTATTATCTTTTTACCCTGTTACTGATTTCTTTTAAAATGCAAAAATTTTTTTAACAAGATGAGATCCCAGTTGTTGATTCTTTGAACTATTTCCCATGCAGTCTGGGTTTTCTTCATGAACTCTCTTCCTGCATCTACATCTTCAAGATTTCTATCTACTTTCTCTTCCAGTAGATTTAGTATTTCTGTTTTAATATTTAGATCTTTGATCCATTTAGACTTTTGTTTACTGCATGGTAATAGACGTGGGTCTAGTTTTAGTCTTTGGCATGTAATTTTTCCAGAACCATTTATTAAAGAGGCTTTCTCTCTTCTTGTAAACATATTTGGCCCTTTGTCAAAGATAAATTGGTTTAGTGTGTTTGTAGTTGTGTCTGCATCTTTTCATCTTTTCTTTTGATCATCAGGTCTATTTTGTTTTGCCAGTACCATGCTGATTTTTTTAAAAAAATTTTTTTTACTTAAAGAGGAAAAAAAACAGGTAAAGGGTAAGATAATACAGAATTTCAAAAAAAAAGATAAGCAGTAAGAAATCACTAGTTGATAAATTACATATTGTCCTCTTAGAAATAGTTGTTCAAGTTACAAAATTAAAGCATACAAAGTTGATATTCAAACAGTGAGACTGTAAACAGCTACACATGCATGAGTCTCTACATGTATTTCTATCCTTTCTGTATTAGAGGGAAAAACAAAACATAGCAAGACAAAACAAAACAAATTCCTATAAAAACATGAAACCAAAAAGTCGTATAAAACCACAGTACAAGGTGATCTACATTGATTACTGTGTTGTTTCTTATTATCTTCAATAGAATTGTCTATATCATCAGGCATAATTGAATATATCAGTATAATTGAATATAGCAGTACATAACAATATGAATAAAAAAATATTGTAGACAGTGTAAAACTTCAAAGGCAGGTAATAATCAAACCAGAGTGGATATTCTAGTGAATCTTGTCATCTTAAGTACAGTTGCCTATACTCTCAGACTTGATACTATCAATCATAACAGTTTTGAATAAAATTTATTAATAAAAACAGCAATCTAACAAACCAGATTTGATTACAATCAGTCATGGTAAAACAGTGTAGGTTATACAGAGCTTTAGATTAAGTTAATAGGAAATTAAGGATGATTACCATACTATATCCTATTATTTTCAGGATAACTGTCTGTGCCTTCAAATCTAGTACAGGTAGAATGACTGGAACAGAATATAATACATCTAAGCAGAGTGGTGTTAGTAATGTGGGTTTTAAATCCTAGTACACTATTAACAATATAGTGTATCAAGGCCATCTATGTTACAGTTTCTAGTTATCCTTCTCTGCCTCATTTCTGCTATGCTATTTTTCTGCCTTTGTTTGTCTACTTTTCTCCATTCTATTGCCTGTACCATTCATTCTCTTCAATCTCCTTTTTCTTTCTTTCTTTTTTAAATTTTATTTTGAAGGTAGTAAAATACAGCAGAACCAGATGGGATGGAATTTGCCTGCCCTCTTGGTAACTACCTTCCTCCTGCATGAGCCAAGAGGAGAACCAGAAAGCGGCTCCTGAGACCTGTCCATGGCCATGGTTGAACCCTGGAGGCTGCACAAAGAAGCAATTTACCCCCCCTCTTGGTAAGTGCCTTCCTCCTATGTGAGCCAGGAGGAGACCCAGTAGTGTCTCCTGTGAGCCTACCAATGTGCAGGCTTGTAATGAACCCCCTACTCCCATTGGCAACTGGGGTCAGAGGTCTGAGCATCTCTTGGCAGGATGACTGTATGCAATATAGCAAATATTGGGTGTCTCCTCTATTTTCTCTTTGAAAGCAAGTGTTGTTTTTAGTTTTGTTTCATTACAATTAATTGCTTTACTCTATTTAATATTCTTTTTTGATTGATATTATAATGTTCTGTCTTTGGTTTGATTTTGCTATACCTAATTGACTAGACAACTATTGTGAAGATAACGAGATATACTATGGTACCTATTACTGTTTCCCTGGTAACCTGCTATGAAGTTCTGTACCAAATTCACTGCACTGTCTCAATTGGCTTTGTTCTGTCTTGTTCTGTTGTATTTCTATTACCTTCAAAATAAAAAAAATTTAAAAAAAGATGGGACAAAGCCAATTGAAATAGTGTAGTGAAATTGGTGCAGAACTTCACAACAGATTACTGGGATAACAGCAGTAGGTACCATAGTATATCTCATTTTCTTCACAATAGTTGTTCCTTCAATCAGGTACAGCAAAATTGAAGGGAATACCAAACTTATAAAAACAGAATATTGAATAGAGTAATACCATTAATCAGAACAGAGCAAAACAGTGATAAAAAATATTTGACTTCAAAGAGATGGCAGAAGGAAATCCCCTTATTTGCTATATTGCATATAGTCAGACTCCCAAAAGATACTCAGATCTCTGGCTCCCACTTGCTAATGGGGTGGGGGATGGGGATGGATGTTTGATTCAGGCCCACAGTGACTTACCAGAGCGGCGAGCTGGCTGCTTGTTTTCCCAGTGTCCCAAGTTCCAACCTGGCGTGGATCTCAGGAAATGCTGATGTTTCTCACCCTGGGGCAGCCGCGGCTTGCCAGGCTGCAGCCACTTACTCTTCTCCCTTTTTCAGAGTACTGTAATTTTCAATGTATAGGTCTTAAATTTCCTTTAGATTACTATTTGTTAGATTGATTTCTAAGTATTTCATTTTTTGGATGCTATTGTGAAAGGTGTGGCTTTTCTATTTTTCTCTCAGTGAGTTTTTTGTTTGTGTACAGGAAGGCTATTGATTTTTGAGTGTTGAGTTTGTATACAGCTATGCTGCTAAATTTGGTTATTAGATCTAAAAATCTATTGTTATAGTTTTTGGGGTCTTCTATGTAGAGTATCATGTCATCTGCAAATAATGGTAATTTACTTCTTGCTTTCTTATCCTTATTCCTTTTATTTTTTTCTCTTGTCTATTTGCTCTGGCTAATGTTTCCAGAAATATATTGAGTAGGACTAGTGATAGTGGAATTCTTTGTTTTGTCCCTGATTTGGAGTGAAAGTTTTCAGTTTTTGTCTGTTTAGTATGATGTTGGCTATTGGTTTTTCTTTTATGGCTTTTATCAGACTGAGGTAAAGATCATCTATTTTGATTTTCTATAGATTTATTTTTTATTTTAAAGAGGATAAAACCAAGGGAAATAAAACAGAATAAAACCAATCAAAACAAACCAGTGTAAGTGATACAGGACTTCACAACAATATGAAATCAATAATAGTTATCATAATACCTCTTGTTGTCTTCAAAATAGCTGCAGATACCTTCACTTTTTTTTTTTTTTGGTATTGGGGATCAAACTCACATCCTTGCACTTAACAGGCAAGTGCTTGTTAGCTGCTGAGCTAAACCACTGGCCCTTGCAGATACCTTCAGACATAGTGAAAATCAAACAGAACAGAACAGAATAGAACCAGTAAAAACAAGACAATGAATGCAATAAAGGACTTTGAAACAAGCCAATAGCAAATCCAAAATTGCTACCATAATATATCTTGCTATCTTTGGAGTAGCTGCTCCTGCCATTGGATTTGACATAATCAAACAAAACAAAAGAGAATAAAACCCAACCCAACAAAACAATGGAAATGATATAGGATTTCCAAAACAAGACCATAGAGAATCAACAATGGCTGCAACCCTCAGGAGATTCTCCCTAGATGTCACACTGTGCACCGCTATCCTCTGAATCCATGAGCAGACCACTGGCCCTAGACCTGCAGTGCTAGTGAAAGACTAAAGCACCACAGGCATCCAATTGCATTTTACCTCCACAGCTATCATCACGGCCTGTGTTTTTGGATAAGCAGGTCGCTTACACTGGGGAGGTCGTGGTGGGGAGCTGTGGGGTGGTACTTCTTTTTTGCTAGCCCATGTGCTAGAAGGGGCTAGGGTCTGGCTATTCCAGTCTGGTGGGGGTCCATGCATGGCACTGTTTCACAGACTCAATTTTTATTTTTTATTAATGCATGTTTGCAGTACTTAATCATTACATTTTTTTGTGGAGAGTTGGTACATGTACATAATACATCTTAATTATTTTTCATCTCCTTCCCCTCCTCCCTCTATTCCTCTGTCCATCTCTTGGTCTTATTCTCATTTGCAAAAGGTTTATCACCCTATTATTTATCTTTTCTTTTGCTCTGTATTTATATTTTGGGTTTCTCATATAAGAGAATTCATGTAATATTTATGCTTATGTATTGACTTATTTCTCTTAACATTATGGTCTTAAGATACATCCATTTTCCTAAAAATGGCTCAAGTTTATCCTTCCTTATTGCAGAGTATTACTTCATTGTGTATTAATGCCAATTTTAAAAAAATCTATTCATCCGTTGATGGACATACAAGCTACTTCCAGGATTTAACTATTATGGATTGTGTTGCTGTAAACATGGGTGTGCATGTATTAATGTAGCATGAATTTTCTCTTTTACTCTTTGGGAAGATATCTAGACAGGTGATAGCTACATGAAATGAAATTTCTATTTTTAGTTTTTTAAAGAATTTTCATAATGGTGATACTAATTTACATTCCCATCAACAATGTCAAAGTGTTCCTTGTTCAGTGTAGCCTAACCAGAACTTGTTACTATTTGATTTCTGGATAATAGCCATTTTTTTTCAGGATTAAGAAGAAATCCCAAAGTCATTTTAATTTACACTTCTCTAATGGCCTGAGATATTGAACATTTTTAGATGTTTGTATTGGCCACTTGTACTCATACTTTTGAGAAGTGTCTGTTCATTTTAGTTGTGCGTTTTTTGATTGGGTGTTTTATTTTGTGGAGATTACTTTCTTGGAGTTTTAAAATATATTTTAGATACTGATCCTTTGAGAAATAGCTGGCAATTTCCCCCCCATTCTGTAGATTGTATCTTTATTCTGTTGGCTGTTTCCTTTTCTGTACAGAACTTATTTTTTAAAAAATTTATATGATGCCATTTATTGATTCTTGATATTATTTCTTGTGCAATTTTAATCCTTTTCAGAAAGTCTTACCTACGTCCATGTATTCAAGAGTTTTACCTCTTTTGTCTTCCAGCAGGTTGCATTTCTGTATAAATATGTAGATCTTTGATCCACTTTGAATTTATCTTAGTACATAGTGAAAGATACAGGTCTAGATTCAATTTTCTCTACGTGAATAGCCATTTTCCCCAGCGCTATCTGTTAAAGACCATTTCCCCCAGCATATGTTTTTAGTCCCTTTGTTAAATATCAGATGGCTGAATGAGCCTGGGGTTGTTTCCTTGTCCTGTATTCTGTCCTGTTGATCCTGATCCACATGTCTCCTTTTGTGCTAGTACCATGCTGTTTTTATCGTTGAAGCTTTGTAACATAACTTGAAAGCCATGATTGCGATGCCTTATATTTTGCTCCTGTTGTCTAGGATTAATTTTATTTATATTTGGATCTCTTCTTGTTTCATATGAATTTTAGGATTGAGTTTATAGTTCCTTAAGGAATACTGTTGATAGTTTGGCTAGGATTGCATTAAATTTACATGTCAGTTTTGGAAGTATGGCTGTTTTGATAATATTCATTCTCCTTATCCAAGAATAGGGGATATCTTTCTATTTCCTGATGTCCTCTTTAATCTCCTTTTTCAGAGTAGCTTTTGTTGTAGAGATCTTTCATGACTTGATTAGGTTATTTCCTAAGATTTTAAATTTTTGATGCTATTGTGAATAATATTTTCTTTCTTTGTTTCCTAATTGTTTGTTTTCTTTGCTTCTTTCTATTGTTTCCTAATTTCTTTCTTGTTTCTTTTTTGGTACTGGGGATTGAACTCATGACCTTGCACTTGCCAGACAGGTGCTTATGCCACTGAACTAAATCCCCAACCTCCCTAATTTCTTTCTTGGTGAGTTCATTATTGGTGTAGAAGAATATTGTTGATTTTGTATCCAGCTATATTACTGAATTTTTAATTAATTAATTAATTAATTTAATTAGTTCTAGGAATCTATTGAAATTTTTTGGATCTCCCATGTAAAAGATCATGTCATTTGTGGATAAAGACAGTTTGACTTCTTTTCCTCTATGTATCCTTTTTATTTCTTTCTCTTGCCTGATTGCTTTGGCTACAGTTTTGAGTACTATACTGAACAGGAGTCATGATAGTAGATATCTTTGTGTCATTCCTGATTTTGTTTCTGAATCCAGTCTTCCAGTCTGTTTGTTTTGATTTGGCAGAGAAGATTATTCACACTGAGTGTTACTGTTGAACATTATTTACTTATTCCCATCATTACATTCTTTGGTTGCTGATTCTTCTTTTCTACTTAACTGTTTACCCTACTTGGTGTGTTTATTATAGTAGACATTTTGGCATTGTTAGCTTCATTGCCTCTTTCTAGAATATCCTAAATAATTTTTTTGGCAATCATGAATTTCTTAATGGTCTAGCACTTTTGGATCTAGTCAGCCCTGAATACCACATGTTCCAGGCCTGCTTTCTCACCACAGCAAGTGGGGCCCCTCTCTGTCCTGGTCTGAGTGAAAACTTCTCAAAGGGTCTATGTCTAGCCTGCCTTTCTGTGTGGCTGTCTTTCATGGCTGACTCTCACACAGTCACTGTGAGTGGGTAACACTGGAAACCCTGATGTGAAGTTGTTCTGCGGCTCAGTCTTAAACATTTAACCTCTTCCCAATGTGCCAGCTGGTTAAATACAATGTGGCAAGCACTGAAATTTTTTTTATAACAACTGTACCCTGCCATCAAAGGGTCATTTTTAGAGTAAAACCCCACAGTGTTTTTATATTTTATAATAGCTGTGTAGATATGGACTTTTCTTGGTGATAGTACTGGTGGCCTTGCCCTTTATTTCTCCCTGGAGCTGCTGGCTATCTGGGACTTACCTTTTCTCACAGAGAATTGGCCTCATTCACAAGTTGGTTGGGAGGCTGGTGGCTGTGGTGTCCTGTGCTGAGGGAAGACAAAACACAGAGCAGGCTTGGAGTTGGCTGGTGCCTGTGGCCAGGGTACAGACTCCACAGGTATGGCATGGAATTGGCTGGGGATGCATTCCATATGAGGTCTTGTAGGCAGGTTCACTCACAGGGAGCATTTTTACAAGAAATGAAGGCTAGGCTTTATTTTAAAGGCTGATGTTTAATTTTGGAGGACTAGAATGAGATATTGGCATTCTAGAAAACCTTAAAGTACAGTTTTCTGGGACACTACATTACTGTCTTTGTTTGTATTGTCTTACGATGACCATTTCTTTGCAGTATATTAGAGAAATTTAGAAACTGTCTAAATAAGAATGCATGTATATAATTAAGTATAGAACATATAATGCCCTGCATTAAGTAGTTTAGATTCTTCCTATTTTTTATTTAACTGCACACATGCATTATTCTGGGGGAGGAGAAGAGACAAAAAGTTCTACCTTTTCTTTTCAATTCTTCTTGCACTAGTTATTGAATTAGAATTTATGCTTATCTTCACATTGTCTTTAACTTTTTTTTGTTGAAATTGACTAGACATTTTAATAACAGCTGGGAGCTGGTTCATTACAGAATTCTAAAATCACAAAGCTGAAAAAGGCCTTAGAGATTACCTGTCAAATTTCAACCCTCTCCATTGGCAGGGAAGGAAATTGCTCCTTGCATTTGTCAGTTACAGAATAAATCCAGCTGAAAATATCCTAGGTATAAATGTAAATTAGAAATGTTGGCATAATATGACATACTGAGAAAAGGATATTCCTCTTTTCTGAAATTAAGTGTAATACTGAAATAGAATTTACACATGTGGAAGCTCCTTTTCATGAACTTTAACTAGAGATTTAACAAATCAAACAAAACCCAGGTGCTTTATATGAAAGGAGAATAATTCCAGGAGCCTATCTAACCAGATAGTATAGGATTTGAATTCCAAAGGATTGGAAACTCATGGTTTGGTCTTGGATCTCAGATCCTTGGGAAATTTATTTTTGTCTTTTTGAGACAGGGTCTCTCTGCAGTTCAGGCTGACCTTGAGCTCATTTTGTAGTCCAGACTGGTCTTGAACTCTCAATGATCCTCCTGCCTCAGCCTCTCAAGTGCTAGGATTACAGGCATGTGCCACCACACCCAGCTTTCTTGGGAAATATCAAAAAACTCTCTGTGAACTTTTTTTTTCTCAAAAAGAGTCCACTATATCTTTATTTCCCCCTGAAACTACAGTTTATTTTTTACTGATTCTGAGCCAAAGATTCAAGTTGAAGTTTTAGGTAGAAATCATGTACATGTTCTGGCTTACTTGGATAGTCCTAAATCATAATTTTTATTCAGAAGTAATTACTAATAGTGGTCCTTTTATGGTTGATAAGTTATATTTTAATTTAGTCATCTAGATCTTAAACCAAATGTGTCTATAATCTTCGGCTTTGGCATCCACAGTGGATTGTGTGGACTGCCTTACGGTGCACTTTTGAGTGTGTAGTAGAATCTTGAAACCTTACATACAGCCTACCCAGGAAGGCTTGAGAATTTCAGGCCAATGAAGAGAAATTTGAGGGTGACATTCATTATGACCTTTTTAAAAATATGCTCTCAAATCCATGAAGCAAGATATATGTCTGGACCCAAGGTGAGGAAGCCGACTTCCAGGGGTAAGGAAAATAGTTACTAATATTGCTGAAAGAGAATCATATGTAGCCCCTTCTTCACTCACTTGTATGAAACAGTACGCATTTTATCAGTTAGCTTTGAGTGGGTAAAATTTAAACAACTGCCATTATTCAGTTGACTGGGGGGGAGTTGTTCTTTCAAGGCCAGCTTGGATGACAGTAGATGAATCCTGCAGTTGTCGATCACTAACTTTATTTACTTATTTATTTATTTTTGCCTTCAAAGGATACAGCATAGATTTGTCTGTAGGAATTGACATTTCAGCTACCTCAGATCACATTCAGCAAACTCTTCAAAGGTCGCTGCCAGAGCTGATGCAACAGTTGTCTTTGCCCTCTAACATCAGCTGTGGTCCTCCTGGTCCAATGAACCCAAGGTTCTGCTGCTTAGTTCCTGGATCCAATGGCCAGTTTATCTTTAACTCAGGTTTTGAGACACACAGTGAGGAGGTCATCCAGAAGTTCTTGGTTTATTAGGCTTCCACAAACAAGACTTTTTTGCAGTCCTTGGGAGATAACGCACTCCATTCCTCTTCTGCTAAAGTGAAGGTAACATTTGCTGAGACCCCATGTTATGGAGCTATTGGGGAGGGAATGGTGGAAAAGGCTTTTGAAACTGTGGCCAACTCCAACTCAGCTGATCTTTACTGATAGTCTTCATAAGAAAATCAGACTCAGAACCAAAAAGGGATGTGTCTTCATTCAATCAACTATTTATTAAGCCCCAGAATAATGTCAGTAGGAGTGAAAGACTGAAGTCCCTGCTCTCAAACTGCACACAGCTAAGGGATCCAGACTTTTCCTGTGGCATAAATTCATCCCAAAGACAACATGGAGGTTTTAAGGCTTCTTACTTTCGCACTCACTGCTAAAGGTGCCTCTTTTTTTCCATTCAACAGCTACACATATCTCCAGTGACAGCTAGTGCACTTTAGGACAGCATACCCAAGCCCCTTCCTCTCTGAACCATGTACCCCCAAGTCCACAGAAATAAAAAGATTTTGTGTTAAGATCTGTGATTCACCTTTAGCTTTTCCTGCAATCATGCATCCAGTGGATATTTATTTCTTGATGAATTTGTTTTACATTAAAAATTTCTGAGCAAAAGCAACACATTTTAACCACAGAAGATACATTGAAACATGAACAGAAAATAGTGATAACTATCCCCAACTAGTTGACTCTTCCCAAGCTGCTATTAACTTTTTGATATTCTGCGCAATAAAGGTGGATATTATATGACAGTTTTGGAAGTTATTTTATGTGAAGAGGCTAAGCTGCAAATCCTCTTCTCCAGAGGAAAGGGGAGGTTAAAATTAAAAATGAATGTGTAGTAAAGTAACGAATAGGTCAAAAAACAACAGGGTGAAAACCTGGGCATACTTGGAAAAATTCTCTCTTGTATTTTGAAGAAATATACAATTCATAGCATTCATTTTTTCCATTTCCTCTCCTCTATGTTCCTCGCCACTGCAGTTGTCTGATCCCGCCCTCCTTTTGTCTTCTCTCTGCTTCCCCACTCTCATCTCACCTTCTTTCATAAACAGCAGGTCCTCTTACTGTTTACAGACGGACTGGATTTATGATGTGGAGAGACTGAAGGAAATCGCAGAGCAGCTCTGCAGCACAGGTGAGGTGTTGCTTGGGCACTGGCTCCTCCCACTCTGAGACTGGTCCCTCCCACCATAGGCTGGCTCCTGCCACCATGGGACTGGTCTCTCCCATTGCTCTTCTGTACTCCAGCTGACACTGGACTTAGAAGCCTCCTGTATACTCACCCAGGTGAGTGGAACTCAGCCCCAGGAAAGTGATACCCACTCTCCCTCTTTGTGTGAGTTAGGGGGTGTTTGGGGCCTAGAAACACCTCCCACTGTCAGCCACCCTAGCACCAGATCTCTAGCACAGACAGAACTGGCCAGTAATCAGCCCAACATCTGCTTTTGACGGTGGTGGTGGTGGGGTTTGCAGGTGCAACTCCTACTCCAGTGGTGCAGTTTGCTGTTTTAGGTTACCTAGGAATTCTTTGGTCTCTTTTTCTTGAACTCCAGAGTTAGCCAAAGCTGGCCTTTTGTTTGTACTGCTGTCCCCTGTCTAACTGCACTCCATTTCTTCCTTTTTCACTTCGGAATGCTGCCATGTCATGTATAGAGTGTATCTGTGAGATTAGAAGCTCCCTGGAGAGCTGGTGGATGCAGCCCTGTGCCTGGGCTCCTGGCACTGGGAGGGATAGCTGAGTGGGTCTCAGTGCATGCTAACTCCTTCCACTGGATTCCTGACCCTTCCCCTTCTGTGCCACTCAAAGTAGCAGCATGTGGTGGGGTACCTCACCACTCCCAGAGGCAAAGGCAGTAGGGTCATGAGTTCGAGCCAACCCTGGGTCAGTCAGCAACTTAGAGACTCTGGCTCAAAATAAAAAAATAAAAAAGTCTAGGAATGTAGCTCAGCATGAAGGCCTAGGGTTCAAACTCCAGTACCATAAAAAAAGAAAAGTCTCTAAAGCAAATGCAGGATCCAGCCATGTGACTTGTTCAAGTTCCCTTTACTCTTCTTCCATGGTAGAGAACAGTCATCATGTTTTGTTGGGGATTATTTTCCCATTGGTTACGTATGTGCTGGATTTTTTTTTTGTGTGTGTGTGTTTGTGTGTGTGTGTGTGTGTATGCATGCTTCCAGCAGAATTTACTCCCCAGATTGCCCAATAAGCTTAAATTGTTGCAGCTTCTCTGGGAAGGATTTGTTTATTTGAGTATGTGACAAGAGTCTGTAACCATTGCCTGCAATTCAGCAATTCCACTGCCAAAAACTTATTTTTAAGGAATAATGAGGAGTGTGCACAATAACTTTTAAACACAAAATTGCCAGAAGTTTGTTTATAACAGAAAGAAGCTGATTCGTGTGTACTGCTGAGAATTTTCTGTTCAAAATAACCATGGTCATATTTTTTCTGACATTCAACCAACATAGTAGTTTCTAGCTGAATTTCTCAGGTGTCCCTGTCCATTTATTCTTTGCTGTATGGGTGACTTGGATGAACTTCAATACCTGAACCTGAACAACCTCAGCATCTCAGTGACTTAAAGTGATATATATGTGTTTATCTTACATCTCCTGCTCAGCACTGGAGGAAGGGCTCAGGGGGAAGGATGTTCTATCTTGACAGGTGTTTTTCCGTGCTGTGCCAGGGAAGGGAGAGAGGGCAAATTGTGCACTTCTCTGGAAATTTTTATATGGGGGTGACACATAGCACTTATTATACTTCATTGTTCAGATCAAGCTGTATCCCCAAAGATATATTACAGGTGAGGAGTTGAGGTTCCTTGCAAGTTTATAACTTTCCCAAACAAGTGAAACCCCATTCTGTGCCCTTAAGGAGGGGAACCAGAATATTATTAGCAGCTGAAATGATTGCCACAATTTCTAAGAGTAATCAGTGAATCAGATTCAGGGATGGGTTTAGGTGGATGTTATGGTACAATAAGGGCAGAAAAACATCTATGAAATAAGAAATGGAAGCTGTGAGACTATGAGAATCCTTTGTAGTTTCACTTAACTGCATAACTTTCAGTTGGTGGGGTTGAAATGTATTGGATTAATTCTTCAAGAAGGTGTTTTTAAAAACACTAAATTTGAGACATGACAGATGCAGGATTTATTGTCTTGTTGTCAAAGAGATCCATGGAAAAGAAATACAGTCAGTAGGCAGCAAATTTAGCAAGCAACTTTATTGTGTAGCAAGCATGGTACACTATCAAGCAAAACTACTGCTTAAGGATAGTACACTCTCAAGAGGGAGGGCAGTCAGAGCCCGAGGTGGCAATGCCTGCTGCAGGAATCGTACACTTGAGAAAGATCTAAGTAGGCACCTTGGAGAAGGGTCAAGCACCTCGGAGCAGAGTTAGTTTGTTTTTATGTTCTTAGAACTTGGAGGGTATGGTCAAGGACACAGTCAAAGCACCTAAGAGGGCTTTCGTTTGTCCCCAATCAGCAGTGGGACTCCACTCCTTCATCAGAAGGGAAGGTTTTGGTCTTGTCTTGGCTGAAATGAACATAGTGCCCTCCCCTCATCAGGGGAGTCAACATGGCACCATAAACACACACCAGTGAGATATAGTTGAGTCAACCTGGGATCTTTTTCCCCTAGGCAGGCATGTGCCAACTTCACTCTTAGATAATTTTGCAGGTGGAGTACATATAAGCTTCAGCTCATATCTGTCTGTCTTCTTATCATTATGGGAATGGCAGAATGATGGATGAATGTCTTTGTCTGAGATAAAGACAGACCACTCAACAGAAATGCAAATAAATCTTCCACTTGTATGTATTTTGAAGCATTCACTGGACTCATTGGCCTAGAAGGTGTACATAAATTAGAAGAGCTCAAGGGACATGCATATATGCAATCTTTGAGCATCACTCTACATTCCCTCCCAAGCATTGTACTGAAGCAACTGATAAGTCTTTTATAAAAACATCATCCTTCACCAGGAATTAGTAATTATGATTTTTAAAACTTTCAAGGAATTTTGTCTCTTTAGTGTATAATGTGATACAAGCTAATGGGTGGAAAAAGTAATAGGTGATGTAGATTCTGTTTTTCAGGACAGAATTGTAGAAAGAACATGCTGCAAGGTGTATACCAAGTGTTTTGGAGAAGATGTGTAAAGCGGGCATAACGGGAATCCATGGAGGAAGGTAAGAATCTACTGGGTGTGAGTAGGGGAGGGAGAGAGATTGACACTTCAGTATCCACTTGTACACAAGGTCCTATGATACTTACTTTACAAACTCTTTTGAGTTTTATGCTTTTAACCAAACTTCAAGGTTCCTATTGTTTTAAACTGTGAATCTGAGACCCAGAGAAGGGATGTCATGTTTCTAAAACTTCAGGTACTTGAGATTTGAACTCTTATGTCTACCTGACTGCAAGTGTCTCATTCTTTCCACTATATTATGATGCCTTCTTGTTTGTTTGACAAAAAATGTCAAGTTCTGCCACTGAGAAGAAGTTTAAATTACCAGATTTTCAATCGTCTAAAATCTATGATATCTGTAATAGTGAATACTTTTCTTGTCCCTATCTAAAATTCTTTGCTATAGCATTAGACTTTGAAAAAAGATACAACCACTAATTTTATATAGTAGTTAATTTGCTTTTTTTACATTTTTTTATTTAGAGAAAAAAATAAAACAAAGAGAATAGATATAATACAAAATTTCGAAAAACAAAAACAAACAAAAACCAGTAAGAAATCACTAGTTGACAATTACATATTTTCCTCCTAGAAGTAGTTGTTCAAGTTACAATAGTAAAGCATACAAAGTAGACATTTAAACAGTGAGAATGCAGTCAGCTCTGTTCATCTATCCAACAAAAACTTAGTATTATGGTCATCAGGCCTACACACTCAACAATACATGCAGTTGTATCCTTTAGAATACTTTCCTTTCCTCTCTCTTTTTTTACAATAACTATAATCAATTCTCATAAACTGTTTAGAAGTTCTACACATGTATAAGTCTCTACATGCATACCTAGCCTTTCTGTATTAGAGGGAAAAACAAATCAAAACAAGTCAACAATACAAATTCCTAGAGAAACATGAAATGAGAAGGACATATAAAACCACAATACTAGATGATCTACGGTTGTCACCATGATGTCTCCTGTTATTTTCAATAAAATTGTCTATATCATCAGGCATAATATAATTAAACTTAGTGGTACATAGCACTATTAATAAAAACTGAACATTGGAGACATTATAGGACTTCAAAGGCAGTTAATAATCAAACCAGAATGGGTATCCTATTGAATCCTGCCATCCCCAGAGTAGTTGCCCCTACTCCCAGACTTGACACCTTCAAGCATACCAGATTCAAATAAAATCATTCAAGACAAAACAGTGATATAGCCAATCTTCTCTGCTTCATCTCTGCTATACTATTTTTCTGTCCTTGTTGTTTACTTTTCTCCTTCATTCCATTGTCTACCCCTTTCATTGAGGCCTTTCTGCCATTGTTCCTGGAATCCTGGTGATTTTCTTCTCTCTCTCTAGAATGTCCTTCAGTATTCTTTGCAGTGTTGGATTGGTGGTCACAAACTCCCCAAGTTCCTCTTTGTTGTGGAAATGTCTTGTCTCTCCATTAGTTTTGAGAGACAGTTTTGCAGGGTACATCAATCTGGGTTGGAGGTTATTTTCTTTCAGGGCTTGGAATATTTTGCTCCAAGCTCTTCTTGATTTGATAGTTTGCATTGAGAAGTCTGCTGTGATTTTGATGAGTTTTCCTTTATATGTAATCTGTTTTTTTTCTCTGACCACTTTTACTATTCTGTCCTTGTAATGGATTTCTGGGATTCTGATTATTTATATGCCTGGGTGTAGATCTGTTTTGGTTGTAGCTGGCTGGAGTTCTATATGCCTCATTTATCTGAACTTCACTTCCGTTATCTACGTTTGGGAAGTTTTCCTTAATTATTTCTGTGAATAGACTTTTTATTTCATTTGTATTTGTTGCTGCATCTTCATTTACATATTTTATTCTTAGGTTATAAATCCTCTTGTCATCTTCTAGCCTTTGTATCGTTGCTTCCTGGTTCCTTGTTATTTTTAAGAGATCCTTCCTTTCACGATCATACTTTGCAAATCTATCTTCAAGTTTTGAAAGTTTGTCTTTAGTTTCT
>PVLA01016934.1:0-19075 GCA_004027455.1 Hydrochoerus hydrochaeris
GGGAGGGAGGGATTTCAGAGGAGCCTCAGGACACACCTGAGGATGACATTGCTATTGTGACTGTGTTTATGATGACTCAAGTGTCCCTGTGTGTTAATATTCTCAGGGACAGAATTTACATATAGCAGTTTGTGTCTTATATCTGCCACAGCTTAGGAACATGTAATTATAGAAAAGTAGTTAGAGAGTTAATGACAGTTGAAAATGAGAGGCCCACTACCAGGAATATCCTTAATTGCTGATTCTGTTTTCTCTTAGAAAACAGCAGAATGCAACAAAGTCACATGTGTTCTCCCTGCAGAAAGAGGAGAATAGAATCAAGACCAGGTGTGTGAGCTCTGTGTAGGACCATGAACAGGAAGCACTTTGTTCACAGTTTGGGAGAGTAGAGGCCCAGAGAGTGGGGAGAACATTTACAGCACAAAAGCTCTCCTGTAGGGAAACTGTTTTTGACACTTTCATAAATTTCACAAAGCAGATAAATTGAATATAAAATTCATTTTATGTGAACACGAGAAATAAAAAGACATAAAGACACAAAGATACCAAGACATAATCTCACAGTGAGTTCTCACGTCGTCTTGAATGAAATTGTTGCCAAACTCCCTCTCACACACACACACACATCCGAGGTGGACACAACCTGTGTCAGTTTTCTTTCCCAGAGCTGTTTATATAGCAGGAGACCATGCAAATAGGGCCTCCCTGTGCTCACGAAAATGCTCCCAGCCCTGACCCTGCAGCTCTGCAGAAGAGCCCAGCCCTGGCGCCAGCTGTTCCCACTCAGTGGTCAGGACTCAGCACTGAAAGCTCACCATGGAGCTGGCGCTGAACTGGGTTTTCCTGTTTGCAATTTTCAAAGGTAAGTTATTTAAAACAAAAGGTTCTGAGGGCATCAGTGGACAAGAGTGAGTTAAACACTGGACCTCTGCGACAGTTTCCTGAGCAAATTTCTCCCTGCACTTGCAGGTGTCCTGTGTGAGGAGCAGCTGGTGGAGTCTGGGGGAGGCTTGGTACAGCCTGGGGTATCTCTGAGACTCTCCTACATCTCCTCGGGTTTCACCTTCAGTAGCTATGCCATGTACTGGGTTCACCGGACTCTACGGAAGTGTCCTGAATGGATCTCATTCATAGGTATCTGTGGTAGAGCATGCTACGCAGACTTCGTGAAGGACCGATTCACCGTCTCCAGGAACAATGGCAAGAACACACTGTATCTGCAGATGAGTCGCCTGAGAACCGAGGAGACTGCCCTGTATTACTGTGCCAGACATAGTGAGGGAAGCTTCAGTGTTCAGTCATAAACATCCATATAGGGACGCATAGGACCAGCAGGTGACGCTCTAAACACATAACATAATGTCTACCCCGTAAAAAAACAAGTGTTTAAATATTTTATTTTGAGTTGTTTTGAGTTGGAGTTATGACATTTTTACAAATAATGTTATGGGTTAATAGAAAGGGCTGAGAAACAAAGAATTAAAATACAGACTATGGAAAATCCCAACTAAAACACATAATAATTGTTTCATTGTCTACGAGTCCAAGAAATAAAAGAAATACAGTATAATAAAATGCTGTAATTCAATTTGCAATTTGCCATTACTGAAACTGTGCATTTTGAAGTTTTTATCGTTTGATGAAAGAGGAAAACTTCTTTTTGAATATTTTAATAGTGTACAACAAGATAGAAAAATACAACTTTAACTTGTAAGAATGGCTGTACCTACATAAACTTATGTGTCTCTCATAGGTGATAGATTAGTTATGATACATAGATAAAATGAAACTCCTAAGGAAATAAAGAAGAGACAAAATACCTCCCAGTTCTATGATAATATACAACCTACTTCCCTTCTGCCCACAGCAAAAAGTCACATAATACCATCAGGGAAAGATTTTAAAACTGCACACTTTAATAAGAAATTAATTCAATAAAAATGATGATACTGAGAACTAAAGCATGCAGAGATTCCAGTAGTCATGAGTTTTTTCAGTTGATCCCAAAATCTGTCAAGTGTGTTTTCAAAAGTTTGTTCTCAAACGATATTCCTGGTAAATGTTACACATTTAGTGTTTCAAAGATTTACTTTCTTTGATATAAAAGATCATTGATAAATGCATAAAAGTGCCCAGCTATAACAGCATTGAGGTGACAATGAATCAAATATTGATGTCATTTTCAATGATCACTTCAAGTGTTTGAGTGTCACAAATCTATTCAACCAAGCAAACAGTACAAAAATGAAAATAGCACAGCATATATCATAAATAAATAAATAAATAACCTTATATGAAGCAGAAAGACACAGACTTGGTCCATTAAACCAAAGCTAGCTGAGTTCAAACCAGTAATATAACAAGAACGAAAGAGGGCATCTAGGACCACCTTGGAGAAGACCCCTGACATTCCTTCTTAACACGTACACTGCTCCATAGAAACTGCTACACATATGCAATCATATCGTTTGTGATCCACATATTATTAGTCTTCTAGGTTAGATATTAACACATTTTAGTTACAAATTTTCCATAACCTATATTGAGTATTTCCTAAACAATACCTACATCATCTAAAAAATTCTCCAGCATGATGCAGTGTGTCCACGTTCATCTTCTAAACTGTGCCCCACTAGAATCTGAGGAGTGGCATCTCAAGGCTCACAGAGTTCCTGTGTGTCCATCTCTGTACCACTCGTGAGCTGAGTGTTAAGCAGCAGCACTGCTGCTCCTCGGTGTCACTGTTGCATCATATTTTTGACACAACTGTAATGAAGAAC
Source organism: Hydrochoerus hydrochaeris (assembly GCA_004027455.1). Lineage (NCBI taxonomy): Eukaryota > Metazoa > Chordata > Mammalia > Rodentia > Hydrochaeridae > Hydrochoerus > Hydrochoerus hydrochaeris. The sequence continues at coordinate 2,781 of PVLA01016934.1, forward strand.
CCATTTCATTTCAAATATGTTTGACAAAATGCACCTTCTGCCCTTAGTTCATATTCTCAATGCCTAACGGAGGTGAAGAAGAATCAGTGGAGCCATCTCCACTTCCTAAGCATGAAAGCCAGCACCATCACAGTCCCTGGATATCACCTTGTTCATCTCTCATATCCTCCACATATTTCACTCGGATTTTCCTCTTGCTCTTCATGTGTCAATGTGTGTTGATGTTTTGGTTCTTCCACACCCAGCACTACAACATGACACAGAACACAGGCAGTTTTTCATAGTAATAAACCCCACAAGTGTGACATGTACTTTCCTAAGCACAGTGACCAAAAACTGCCTGAACTTGCAAGGTTTTAGCACAGCCCGGGACCAGCTCAGTGCCTCCTGAGTATATGCAGTACTATGATAGGTTTCTTGTCTCTCTGTGAGAATACATATTATTCTTCCTACACATCCATCAGTGCCATTCAATTAAGAACAGAGTTCACAATTCCAGATGTGGAAATAAATGTGACCTCACAGCAAGGAGGCAGAGGAGTCCAGTAACAAAGATGAAAAGCAGTGTCTACCCAGAAAGTGACAGACCCTCCCATTTCTGGGTGTCAGGTTCAGTGCTCTCTTGTGGGACTCAGAACAGCTCCACCTCATGTCAGATCCTAGCCAGTGGCCCATATGCAACCTGCTGATCTATTTCTCCTTACTCCCACTGACTCCATTGTCACCTTCATTCAGGCCACCTCCTTATTGTTAGATTTGGGGAGGGAAGGAAATAAAAATTAATGTACTAAAAAATCTAAAAATCACAAATAAAAATAATAAAATGCAGAGACCTGTCCCAGTTCCAGGTGTAACACATTAACACAGCAGATTATTTGTCCAGTGTGGTCACAGTTCGAGGTCCCAGGGGGCTTACTCTGTCTTCAATGTAGACAAACGACACTCATGGCAGTGGTGATGATGTTGGACATTTCTGTCTCCCTGCTGAAGAGGTCACATACAAGGTGACCTCTGCATGCAGCATTTGTGCCTCTTCAAACTGCACCTCAGAATGCACAGTCCCCATGCTCAGAGTCTTCTAGTGAGAAGCCATGGATTTGCAGTCTGCTCTCCATCATGACTCACTGAAGAATCCTCACTTACACTTTCCTGACTCACAGACAAATTGACAAGTGTATCAGATCAGCGAATAATTCTTCAAGGAGATCAGATTTATGGCACTGGTAGATTTCATGTTCATGCTACCTTAAGTAATGTGTAAAGCATTTGCTGTGGATCTCAGTAGCAAGCAATTATGAGGGTCCTTGCTACATCTTACATCTTGTTTCCTATTGGTGCCTTTCAGTGCACCAATAGGAAACAAGAACTGCACCCCTCTGGTTGAGTGAGAGTCCTCTGAATATCACAGCTGAAAGCCTTTTACCTGCAGGCTCTGTGCTCTGCTCTGAGTTTCATGTGCAGCATTGATCTCTACCATGCAAGGAGTGGACAGCTCTGGGTGTCCTCACAGCAATGCACTTGCTGCAGCAAAAATGCATCAGTTAAAACTAAGCTGTATTGCAATGAGGCTACATATTACACTACACATGTGTAAACATCTACTGGGAGGCAGAATAAAAGCATAAGGAATACTGAGATAAAAATAAACCCATGAACCCATGAACATACATATCTCTTCATGTATTTCACATGCTAAAGAGGAACACATCAGGTGTGTGTCTAAAAGTCTATAAAACTTAACATTTGTTTGCAAGACATTTTTTTTCCATTTCAATTATATGACAACACTGCAGTACTGGCCTCCAAACCTTGGATTATGTCAGTTATCAAGTGAGCAATGGAGAATGGAGAATGCAAATTGATATGAGCAAGGACCCTGAAAAGGATGTGTAAATATGAACAAAGAATGTGAATTTATGTGTGTTATATACACACACATAAACACATGCGCTGTGTATACCTCACAGTCCTTTATCCCTGGGACCTGTGTGCTGGTTTTAATATTCCTGAAATCATCCTTGATCTGCAAATACAGCCAGCTCCCTAAACAGATCTTTCACTACATGTCCTGTCTGGAGTAACAGATTTGGGCCTCAATCAATGGACTCCAGGGACATCACTGAGTTCTTTGAGGGCCCAGTGTGTGCTCTGCTCCCTTAGGCAAACCCAAAAACTTGTACACCCTGTGTCTCCCTCTGCCTTTCATATACAAAGTGCATGCCACATCCAAATACATGAGGAGTTACTAGATAAGCTCATATTGCACATTGGTTTAGTTTCTTTTGTATTCCAATATTTAAGATGCTCTTGTAGATTTAAAGTGAGTCTTTAAGAACATAGAATAATGCTGGCTCCTTCTCTTTGTGGTGCAGGCTTCCATAAGTGAGTGTAAGAAAATTCAGACAGATTGATTTGGAGATTCTGTCTCTGATCTCAGGACTCGCCCTGTTCTCCCACTGTGCCATCTCAGCTGCTGCTGTAAGAGACCAGTCCTGGGCCCATAAAGCCCTCTCAGTCCCTGTATCTGAGCCTCACACTCTCTGGTGAGCACAGATCTGAGATGTTGCCCCTGGAGTTAGTTCCTTTAGCTGCCAGGCAGGAAACTGAGTGGATTTGGCAGGATGGTAATAGTGGAAGCACAAGTTGTAATTCATCCCTTACAAGTCAGAATCTGTAAAGACACAGTCAAGAACCAGTTCTGTGAGTAACGGTCTTCAGTATCCACAGAGAAAACACTGGCATTGCATTGTGCAATAATGCTATGTATAGGCTGGTGGGACCAGCAGGGAGTGCTCAGGATCAGCAGCAGGTGCACAGGACCAAGCAGAGAAGACTGCAGGAGACCAGGAATGGGTGCTCAATTAGGAAAGGCTCTGGACCAGCACAGGGACTTGGGGATCTGCAGGGAGCATGGAGTGATCCCAAGAGGTGATGCAGAGAAGGAAGCTCCAGACTGAGGGCTTCATAACATTTAGTGTCTGAGTTTCCACTCTGTCTTAGCTTCACACACTGCAAAAATGGTGCAGCACACCCTCTCCAGTTCAGAGGTGAGGTTCCAGATTCCAGAAGATGGAAGGGACTTTGGTGTTGACAGAATATATTTACAATTGTATTTTATCATTTCCTTCATATGAGCTTCTGTGGAAAGGCTGCAGGAACTTGTATATTCTGGAAAAAAGACTAAAAAATCTTAGGAATGTAGGTGCTTTGGAATACAAAATTCTCCTGGGCATCATGCAAAAGTTGTCTGCTCTTTTGTCCCCATGAGAGGGAACTTGCACATACAGTATTAAATGTTTCAGTTTAGGAAAGTATTTACAGGAAAGTATTTACATGAAGAGAGTTTTATGGAAAACAACAGGAGAAATTATGACTACATAATTAGGTACCATGAGAATGACTACATACATTAGGTCTCAAGAGAATGGGCATTGTTTTGTGAATATTTAACTATTTGTGTCCAACAGTATATTACTTATTCATCATTAAATATAATGTGTATATATTTTGCATAATCTATATAAGTGTATATTTTTTAATGATTTCCTACCTCTCCTGAGGTAAGAAAAGAAGTTGGATCCTTGAACATTCTTTTCAGAAACAAGCCACTGGTCTACTCATTTATGAATATAATACAATGCACAGTAATACTATCATATTCTTTCATTAACAGAAGACATGTGACAATCATTGGGAAACATGACCCCTCTGTCTTAGAATTTCTCAGTTGTTGTTGAGTTCTGTGAGAACTGTTTGACCTAACAGGCAGTATGACTTTATAGTCTATGATGGCACATCTCATAGGACATTATGCATCTCACTCTATGTACATTTGGATCCTGTGAAGTTACTGAATGCACTAATCACATATTGGTAAGAATAAAACACAGATGAGGTTACTCATAGGAAAGAACCATGTGTTCTGTATATTTGGGCTATTCCAAAAAAATCAAAAACCACTCATGTGCTTTGAACCCTTCTTTCTTTGAGGCTTCCACCATAGAAATGGCCATATATACAGGAGGCCATGCAAATAGGGCCTCCCTGTGCTGATGATAACCAGTCCTGCCCTCACCCTGTAGCGCTGCAGAGGAGCTGAGCTCTGAACCCCCAGGTGTTTTCATTTGGTGATTGGCACTGAGCACAGATGGCTCATGATGGAGCTTGTTTTGAGCTTGGTTTTGCTCCTTGCTATTTTGAAAGGTAATTTATGGAAAATAATAAATACCGAATTACTGAGTGGCCTGAATGGAATAAAAAATGGACATGTGTGACAGCTTTCTGAGCAGAATGTATCTCTGTGTCCTGTGTGAGAAGCAGCTGCTGGAGTCAGAGGGAGGCTTGGTGTAACCTGGGGGCTCCCTGAGACTCTCCTGCATTGCCTCAGGAATCAGCTCCAGTGGTTATAGCATGAACTGGGTCTGCCAGGCTCCAGGAAAGAGGCTGGAGTGGATCTTGTACATCAGTTATGGTAGTAGTAACATAAACTATGCTGACTCTGTGAAGGGCTGATTCACCATCTCCAGGGACAACAGTAAGAACACACTGTATCTTCAGATGAGCAGACTGAGACCCAAGGACATGGCCATGTATTACTGTGTGAGAGACAGTGAGGGGACATTTGTGTGAGCCCAGACAAAAACCTGTCTGCTGGGTTGAAAATGACCAACAGTAGTGATGGGGATCCATTGAGAACAGGCCAGGGTCCTAGGGGCAGGTCCAGAGCAGGAAGCAGGGAACCGATGGTTTCCTGTAGGCCTCTGGGGTTTCCTCTCTGTCTTAACATCACAGGAAAAGACTGGAGATACACAGGCTTTAGATGACTTAGTGCATATTTAAGATACAAGGACAGTTTTTGCTACTTATACATATTATTTTCTTGCTCTCTTTCATATGATTTTTCTAAAAAGGGAGATAAAACTCAAAGTGTATTTTGAGAAGTTCAGTTTTCTTTGAATATCTCATCATCATTATGCAAAAATGATATCTCTACTTTTCTCTCATAAACTGCAATTGTATACTGCAGGAGTAAATGTTTCAGGTTAGAAAATTAAACTATTCCTACCTGTCTCCACAGGTCTGAGAACTTGTAGCTCTCTCCTCTCCTTGCCACCTCAGAAAATCTGGTACCCAGGCTCAGCCCAGCACCATCAGGATCCCTGTGCTCAAGGTAACAGGAAGAGGAGCAGCAGGATGGACTCATGTCAATGTCCAGGGACCTTGATGAGCTCTTTCTGTTCATGTCAGCTGGTCAGAACTTACTTAGGCTGCTTTGAAATTAAAAATTTATAAAATAAACCATACCATTATTTTTATCTAATGTGTGTCTCTCTGTGTCTCACTCTCTAATTCAAATGCACATGTTTCAAGCTATATATCAATATATTAGTAGATAATATTTAAGATAAAATACTCCTGTTTCACAACATTCATTTTCCTTTCTTTAACAAATTCTCCAATTTCTGCCTTTGTACATTTTGATTTTATGTTAGTTCATTCTGCATTCATTAGTCACATAACTTTTCCTTAATTTTTATAAAATAGATACACCTCTATACTTAATAATATTATTGTTATTGCTATGGCATACTGTGAAGCAAGTGTACGCTGAAGAGGAGAAAATTATTTGAAATCCAAGTCCCCACACACGCAGGCTTCCTGAAGTCAGAGCTGAGATGCAGCCTTCACACATGGATGTCACACATATCCATCATCTGGCTGTGGCCTCACGGTCACTATCAATCTGAGAAGCTAAATCTCCACCTCTGCATCCAGCTCTGCACCTCTCCGGGGCCTTCATCATCACTGCTGTGCCCTGCTTTCCAGGATGAGAGTTCCTTTTTCCCGTGGTGTCCCAGGTGTATCTGTTGTTTCCACACCTGGGTGAGATCACCTTCCAGATCATGCCATCTCCTGAGATGTGGCTGGGTCCACACTATTGAACCTCCTGAATTCCATTTTCCTGGAGATCCCCAAATTCTCTAAAGCATGTGTTGAGTTTAATTGTGTTTCTCTGTTATCTGTGGTGCTGAGTCCCAATGTCATTAGCAATATGGACAGTAGGACTGTGACTCAAGGAAGAGGTAAATACGTCTAATGAAGCTGTGTCTGGATTTTCTTCCAATAGGGAAGTCATGAGAAGGCATTCCCTATATTTTCAAATGTATAGAAATTTGTCCCAAAACTTCATTATCTTTTCATGGGCCTATGAAAGAAATGAAATTGAAGGTTGAAGAGTCTCAAAGCAATTTAGCAAGAGAGGTGATCTGGAGTCACTGCTTGAATCTTGTTTCAGGCAGAGGAGTTGAAATCCCAGAGAGGAGAAAATACTGAGGAGAGATGATGAAAACAAAACATGGAGAGGAGCAGGGTGAGAATCAGAGTTCCTGAGGTTCACACACCTCATGACACCTGAAGAAGCTCCTAGGATATTGAGCTAAGTTTCCAATAGGATCCCTAAGATCTGTGCAGAAAAGGAAAAGTGAGCAAAGAGAAATAGACCAGCCTTTTCCAGACAGATGTTTAGGAAACAACTTCTCCAGGAACTTATCTAACTTTTTGGAAGTGAATTTCCCTAACTATGACCAACCACTCATTCTTCAAGTATGACCAGGAGTGAAAGCAGTCTACAGGAGATATAAATCAGAGGAAGTTCCCTGATCCCCAGAGATTAGGAGCTCTCAGGGAAAATTTGGCCACACATCTGGAGATTCCGTGTGCAGGTTGGTGGGCCAGGATGATAGAGATCTCACCATGAGCACACAGAATCTACATAGTCAGGCACAGCAGTGTGGTGAGTGTGAATTACAGCTGATGGAGCTCCAGGACCAGGTCCAACTGGAGCAGAACTCAGTGAAGCTACAGCCAGCAGGGGAGCCAGAGGAGATGACAGGGGAGCCCTGTGAAGCTTCCTCCATCACCACCTTCCTTACACCACTCAGGGACCCCAGAGCTTTAGGCTCATTGCTCTATCTCCTCTTGGTGTCCTTTGCAATCTCTGTCTCCTCACGGGCCAATTCAACATCCATTTGAACTCACGAAGGATGGAAAGAGCACACAGCCAGGACACATGCATTGCCACACATATGGGAAAGGCTGCACCCACAGGGAGACACAGGTTTGGTGCTGTATCCATACTTGAGCAGCATTCTGCGGGCAGAATGGAAAGGGACCAGTAGATGAAACTCACTAGGAAGTCACTGTGTTCTTTGTGGGGAGAAGTTGTCCTGAAGAACCTAGGTGTTTCTCACGGAGATGAACCAGATTCTCAGGCAGCTTCTTGCTGGATAAACATGTGATCAGGCACCACATCACCAGCGTCATTGGTGAATGCTGTTGCCAGCTTCTCTGTTCCTTCTGGGAATCCATTATACAGGTGGAGCTTCAGAGCATCCTGAGTAGACACACAGCCTCTGGACTCTGTCCTCTGCTACATCCCCCCTGCTAACATTCCAAGCAGTATCTGTAGCACAGTCCTGATTTCTACTCATGGGCATCTGCTGGAAGCCCATCCCTAGGCTCAGCAAGGGTGTTGGGATACATAGACTCCATCTCTTGCAGATATGCTAAAGGCTCCACTGACAGGACCCTGATCCAGGCTGCACTGTTAGGGTTGCACTGGAGTCTCCCCTGACCACCTCAGGACCCATTAGAATTGGGTGACCTGGAGGTCCTTCCCTGGGATGCACCAAAGAAGCTGTAGTTTCACCTCTCTGACCCAGAAGCTCCCTTCTCCTGGAGCCTTGATAATTTATGTAAGCAGTGGCTGCAGCCATGGATTCCACTTTCCCATGGTATCAGGGACAATTTCCCATGGGGATGTCTATCATGAGGTCCAGACTGTGGCCATGTAGATGTGTGTTCAGTGCTCTGACCCAGACCTGCATCTTATATCCGACTGATCCTGCTCCCATGCTCTCTGTGCATGGTCCCTGTGGTTGTATCCTTCACAAGTATGCCTCTGAGCATGGAGCCCTCTGAGCATGGAGACCACCTTCTCTGCCATTCACAGACACAAGGTCATGCATTGACCAGTGGCCCAGGTGTGATGATTCTCTGGGCTGCCCCTGCTGAACACCTGCAGGCCCATGGTGTTCCAATGACAAACACCTGCAGTGTAGACACTGCCTAAATCCTTTCATCTCATTTAATCTATGGTCAGGATAAAGTGAGGCCCAGCATCAGGGAGATTACTGGGTGCAGGTGCAGGGGAGGGACAGAGGTGTCATCCTCACACTGCAGACATCATCTGTGCACCAGCCTCAAGGACAGGGTGATGAGTGGGATACTGAACCACTCCTGTTACCAGCAGCTGTCCCCTGGCTGGGTTCTCACAGAGGGACCTAAAATATAGGCTGCTCCTCACCCAGAGAATCTAGACTCCCAGGCAGCATCACTGTCCAGCCTCTGCAGACCTCTGTCAGGGGAGCTTCTGCTGAGATTTGCCCTCTCTGTTCTGGTCTGTGTGCAATTAGGAGGGCTAGAAAGGGAATCCCTACTCTAGGACCATTCTGGTGTGTTTTCCAGAATTAGGAATATATTTAAAAATTATATACTCTTGACATCAATTTGGTAATGTACATTTATAAAAGTATCAACATATTTCTATTTTGTCTTTACATTCAAGCTCTTCAAAAATCAGAATGCATATTATTGCAAAATACTCAATTACATATTACATGACTCATCTTCCATCCTTAGTTATGTAGTCAATGAATAACAGTGGTGAAGAAGCATCATCAGAGCCATCTCCATTTCCTAAGCACTCAAACCCAGTGCCATCACAGACCCTGGTCATCACCTCACTTGTCACTTAGATCCTCCATGTGTTTCACTGATTTTACTCCTGTTCTTCATGTGTCAATGTCTGTTAATATTTCAGTTCTTCCACCTTGAACTGTAACATGACGTGGAACACAGGCAGCTGTTAACAATAAAACCCACAAGCGTGACATGCACATTCCTAAGCATAGTGACCAAATGCTGCCTGAACTTGCAAGGTTTTAGGACAGCCTGGGACCACCTCAGTGCCTCATAAGTGTATGTATTACTATGATAGGTTTCTTGTTTCTCTATGAGAATACATACCATTCCTACAAGTCCACTGGTGCCATGCAGTTCAGAATGAAATCAGAATTCTGCATGCAAGGAGCTAGATGTGTCAAGTATTAAAGGTCAAAAACACCCAGAAAGGAAGACCTTCACCTACTTCTGGATGTCATGGTAAGTGCTTTCCTTGTGGGACTCAGAACAGCTCCATGCCTTGTCTAGATTATACTCGGAGGGTCCATGTACAGCCTGTTAATCTATTTCTCCTTGCTACTGTGGACTCGACTATTACTTGCATTCAGGTCACCTGAATATATGTAGTTTTGTGTAGGGCAGGAAAAGATTTTATAAAACCAATTTGTGTTATATACATGCACTAACTACCCATAATAAATGCATTCAGTATATTCTGCAAATATGTACTAATAAAAACTCAAAATCTAAAATAAAAAATATGAATGGGTAACAGACTGAGATATGCTGTATTCACACCTCTGTCCATGAAATGATACAGGAAAAAAAGTTTTAAGAACATGGATTCACATCTCACAGTTAACTGAGAGGGCACCAGGTTCAAGTGCAAGGAGCTGTCCCAGTACCAGGGGTGGCTCATTAACACAGCAGACTATTTGTCTTGTGTGCTCACAGATGAGGGTTCCCATGGGCTTAATCTGTTTCCAAAGTAAACAAATAGCCCTCATGGGAGTGGTGATGATATTGGACACTTGTTTTTTCCTGCTGAAGAGGTCACATCCAGAGTGACTGCTGCATCCAGTATTTGAGCCTCTTCACACTGGAGCTCAGAATTTGCAGTCCCCATGCTCAGGGTCTCCCAGTGAGGAGGGATGGAGCTGGGCTCTGTTCTCCATCATGACTCACTCAGAAATCCTCAGCCCCACTTTCCTGACTCAGAGACAAATTGGGAAGGATGTCAGATTACTGAAGAATTCTTCAAGGAGATCTAACTGAAGACACTAGTAGATTCCATCTTTGTGCTACCGTAGGTAATGTGTAAAGCATTTTCTGTGGAACTTAGTATCAAGGAATCATGAGGGTCCTTGCTGCATCTTATTGGAAAGCCTTTCAGTGCACCAATAGTAAGTAAGAGATGGACCCCTCTGGTTCAGCTAGAGTTCCCTGAAGACCAGTGTCATCCCTGTCACTGCTGAAAGCCTTTTACCTTCAGGCTTTGTGCTCTGTTCTGAGTTTCATGTACAGCATTGTTCTCCACCATGCATGGAGTGGACAGATTCCAGGTGTCTTCACAGCAATGCACCTTGCTAAAGAAAAAATGAGTCAGTAAATTACTAGGGCTAGTAGTTACTCTAAACATGTGTAAATGTCTATCAGGAGCTACAAAAAATATACGGAACTTTGAGAAAAATCATATATCTTCACATAAACACATGAACACATATATATTTGAGTGTATTTCACATGCACAAAGATAATTACAATCAGATGACTGTCCTAAGGTCCACAAAACTTATGACAAACTTCCAAGACAATTTTTGCCCATTTCTATGAGATGCCAACATTGTTCCACTGGCCTCAAACCCCTGCATTACAGCAATTATCAAATGAGAAAATGGAGCATGAGAATGCAAATTGATCTGATGCAGGGCTCTGACAGGGGTGTGTGTATATGCACATGGAATGTGAATTGTTGTTGTGTGCTATTCACATGAAACTATGCACATGTGCTGTACCCAAGAGTCCCGTTACCCTTGTACCTGTGCTCTGGTTTTCATCCCTGACAAGTCAGCATCTCTAAAGACACAGCCAAAGACAAGTTCTCCAACTCCAAACTGTCCTTGGTTTCTGTGGAAAATATAACCATACAGTATGTTGCAATGTATTTTCTAAGGTGATCTAAGTTGAGCCCAGGCACAAAGCTATGACAAGACTTCACAAAGTTTGGTCTCTGAGTTTCCCCTCTGTCTTAGTTTCACATCCACTGAGGAGAGCATACCATGAGTCCTCCCCAGTTCACAGGGGATGTCTCCAGACTGCAGAGAATGGAAGGGATTTGGGTGGTGACCAAATATATGAACACTTGTATTTTATCATCTCCTTCACATGAGCTCCTGTGGAAGGGCTGCAGGAACTTGCATATTCTGGAAAAGACTGCAAATCTTAGGAATATAGATGCTTTGAAATACACAGTTCTCATGATCATCATGCAAAAGTAGTCTGCTATTTTTGTCACCATGAGAGGAAATGGTCACATACAGTGACAAAAAATTCAGTTTAGGAAAGAATAGAATAAAAGCATTTACAGGAACAGAGTTTTATGGAAAATGACAGAATTTATGAGCACATAAATTATGTATCTTGCGAATTGGCATGACTTTGTCAATATTTAATTACATTTATACTTCTGTCAAAATATATGTCATTTATCAATCTAATGTATACATCATATATATATGTGTTTATATATAGGTAATATGGCATAACTTAAAGGAGAAAATTCTAGAGAGGTTTCTTATCTATCTACAGAGATTAAAGTAGATGTCAGATCTTTGACATGTATTTGATACATTTTTTTAAAAGTTGCTTTTTGTGTATTCATTTATGAGTAGAAAAGAAAAGAATATAGAATAATGCTGTCGTATTCTCTCATTAGAAGAAGATGTCTCACAATCATCATGAAGCATGACCACTCTGTCTTGGAATCTCTTAGCAAGCCATTGAGTTCTGTGGGAAGGATGTGAGGAGCTAATACACAGCGCGACTTTATAGCCTGTGATGTCACATCTCATAGGACATTATGTTTCCTACTCTATGTACGCATCTGCAATTCTGTGAAGTTACCAAATCCATTAATTACATATTGGTAAGAATAAGAAAAACAGAGAAGTTTACACATAGGAATAAAGGATGTGTTCTATACTATAAGGGATATTCCAAAACACTTCCCAAAGCACTCATGTTCTTTGGATGTTTCCCTCTGTGAGGCTTCCACTATAGAAATGGCCATATATATGGCTGTTGAAAACCAGCCCTGCCTTCATCCTGCAGCTCTGCAGAGGATCCCAGCCCTGGCTGCCTAGCTGTTCCCACTCAGTGATCAGGACTGAGCACAGACTGTTCACCATGGATCTGGCACTCAGCTGCATTTTCTTGTTTGCTATTTTAAAAGGTAATTCATAAAATCAGATTCTGAGTGTGTGACATGAGTGGGATGCACAGTGCATTCATGTGACAGTTTCTGAGAAGTATATTTTTCTGTTTGCAGGTTTCCTGGGAGAGGAGCAGCTGCTGGAGTCTGGGGTAGGCTTGGTGCAGCCTGGGGGATCCCTGAGACTCTCCAGCATTGCCTTGGGATTCACCTTCAGTGATTACTACATGCACTGGATCTGCCAGGCTCCAGGGAAGGAGCTGGAGTGGATCTCAAGCATTAGCTATGATGGTGATAGTACAAAGTATGCATACTCTGTGAAGAGCTAATTCACCATCTCCAGGGACAATGGCAAAAACACGGTATATCTGCAAATGAGCAGCCTAGGACATGAGGACATGGCCCTCTATTACTGTGCAAGAGACACAGTAAGGGGAACCCCACTAGGAGCCTAGACAAAATGTAAAATCCTAATTGAAACCTAAAATGATTCATTGTCTAATTAGAAGCACCCAAAAACATGTAATCAAGTAAAATGAAATACTGAATATGATTGAAATTTTGTCTTTAAAACTGTGAGCTTTTCCTGACATGGTGGAGCACACCTATAATCCCAGCACGTGGGAGGCTGAGGCAGCAGGATTGTTGTGAGTTTGAGACCAGCCTGGGCTACAAAGTGAGATCAATGCTGACCTGAACTGCATAGCAGGATCCTGTCTCAAAAAGACAAAAAACAAACAAAACAACAGTGAGTTTTGCATTTTGCATTCTTTTATTAGGGAAGAAAATATTTTTGAATGTTTTATGACATATATAAAAAATTTAGAAAAATATGTATAAACTTGTAGGAATGGCTTTAAATACATGACTTTACATATGTCTCATAGGTAAATGGTTGGTTATGGTATACACAAAGCATGAGTGTACTAATGTAATAAGAAATAAACAAGAACTGCCTTCAGCTCTGTGATAACATACAAGTGACTTTTCCATCTACCCACAGTGGAAAATGACATGATGCTGTATGAAAATAATCCTATAACTACACACTTTAATGAGAAATTAAGTAAATAAAATTATTGATATAGAGAAACAAGTCTTTCAGATTTGACTAGAGTTAAATCTTTTTAGATGATGGCAACATTTGTCAACTAACTTTTAACACTTTGCTGTGAGCCAATATTACTGATAAAGATCATGTATTTAGTATTTCATACATTTAATTTTTTCATAAGTGATCACTGACAAATACTTAAAATGCCCAGGTAAAATAAGGTTGAGATGACACTGAATCAAGTCCTCATATATTTTTTAACTATCAAGCCAAGTTTTTTAATACCTCAGATTTATTCAATCTAACAAACATCATGAAAAACAAAATGGCACAGCATATATTGTAAATAAATCAAAAGCACTTGTATGTATACAAGAAAGAGAAAACAGTGGCCTCTTAAACCAAGGCTGGCTGAGTACACAGCAATGACTGTCCTGCACAGCAAATCAGCTGACAACGGTTCCAGGTGACACAGGACAATGGAAAAGATGCTGTGAGGCCCCTGAGCTTTGTGATGACCCTCAATGATCTTGACTGTCAGACTGTGAAGCTGTGGGAGAGGAAATGATTTGACAAGTGGGAAGTCCACTGCCCTCTGAGATTTGCCATGTCTAGCACTGATGTTTAAATCTGTTTTCCTCTCATGTTAGATGGAGGCATTATACACACATTGTTTCAACTACAAAACTGACTTAACTTTATGAGATATTGTAAGCTTCAACTGAAATATAGTTGAGTGTTCACATACACATTGGTGCTAGTTTCTCATATTCTTTAAATTTAAATTAGAGGACAGAAATTGTGTATGGAAGGAGGGGAAACTACAAAAGTCTGTGGAGATATGGGCCATACAGATATCTGGTATGATATCAAGAAGTTTCATTAAATTTGGTTTATTAAAAATAATGATCTCCACCATGAAAACCCTAAAGTTTTACTGTGTGAAAAATTTGGTGAGGTGTACTATTATCTCCAATTAAGAAAACAGCCAGTGCATACCTTTTTTCCAAATAGAATAAAACTATAAATTAGTGTGATATTTGTTGAAGTATTCAGATCTTACATTACATATATTTCAGAATCCTTTTAACTAACAGTAAAGATTGTAGTAAACCAAAGTGCTCAATTATGGTGTTCAAACATATGATGATGCTTCAAAGCCAACCACTCCCACATTAGAAATCTGTTAAATGTTTTCACCGTGTCAGATTCGGAAAATCTGCATTAAGATTACTTGGGATAGATTCTAAAATTTTAACTTTTGACTCATTTGTCTCTCCTATCCTTGTCACAAACTACTGTGTGACTGAGTCACATGTGTGAGCTTTTATTAAGTGTGATGAGTTGATATTATTTGACTAAATGCCTGTTAAGGAAAATAAGGCTCTTTCTGTTCCACATACTTATTCCAATACATCAAAAATAAAAAGAAATACAAAACTGGTTTTTTGGTCTATTCTTCATTGACAATGACCAGAGAAATTCATTTAATGAAATAGAGGGTTTCTTCTGTTTTTTTTTAACACCACTTTAAAGTATAAAATTCTACATTTCCAAATATCTATATTTTTTCTGCACCAGCACTGAAGTATAATAAAATATCTACTTTTCATTCGTTTTTTTTAATACAATGCACTTTACCTTCAATTTCATTCATGTGTACAGGCCATAATCATATTTAAAGGAAGGTAAATGGTAGTTTCCTATCAGGTTTGGAAATTTCTGCATATAATACTTATCCCTGATTCTCTGATTTTATATCTTTCCTTGCCTCTGAAGTCTCTGTTTCTTTTTAATAGGAAAACAGATTCTCAACTCTGGAGGGTTCAAATTATCACTGTGTCATAAAGATTCTTCTGTGCTCATCTGGCCTAGGTCTCAGTGAAGCTCTGGGAACCAGGTAATGATCTGGATGAAAGATGGAGCCACAGTGAGGGGCGGGCAGTGTGAGCCTAGACAGTCCTCACCTCTGCAGGGATCAAGACCCACATACCCTGCTCTTCACAGTGCAGGAGTGTGCAGTGGCCTCACAGGGAGCTGAGGATCACTCAGGGGGTTCAAGTTTCCCAGAAGCCAGCCCTTCCAGATCCCAGCACAGGAGCAGCTGCACGGAGACCCTGGGGGGACTTTGGCTGCTGGGACCCCAGGTCCTCCTTACTCCTCATCCTCCTGTGACCCATTTCCCTCTATGGAAGTCAAGTAATAATGGCCTGTGTGTCTCTCATTATATCTTCTTCATGCAAGTGAGACTATGTAACAGTTTATAACTATCAACCTGAATCATTAACAAACTAGTGGAAACCAATTAGATATCAACAATTTCATCAATTCAAATTTAAATCTTCATTGTTGGTAATTACATGCCATTAAACCTACAACCACCAATACAATGATAGTGTGAATTATTTTCCCAAATTGCATTTCTTGCTGTACCTTTTCATTCCTACATTCCCCACACCCTGATCCAGTCAAAGTTACTACAGAACCAGTACAGCCCCTGTGGATTTCCTTTAATCGGAAAATTCTCTTAAGTTTCAAATAAAAGAGAGTGCTTATATCTACATTAAAAGTGTAACAAAATAATTTCAGTTCTTTATATTTTATTCCTAATTTATGGTTGGCATAAAAGTGACAGGCAATACATATACTGATCAGGATGCATTGAATTTAGGACCTTGAAGAATGGTGATGAGATTATGCAGTTTCCCATCTGTTCTGAAAACATTTTGGTATATTTTGGACTTCACAAAATGAATTCCTCTTATGATTTATATCATTGGATGATTAATTTAGATTATGCAAACTGAAAATTTACACAAAATAGTACAAGCAGCATTTGTATAAAAATTCTTCACAGTAACTAACACCTAAAATTTTACCAATTCAAAGAGGATAATCAAAGAAATTTTACTCAAATATGGGATATTTTTTACCCTTAAAGAAATGAGTTTAATATTCTTGCTACTTCATTGAATCATCCTAATAAATAGAAAATTCCCCTCCTCTGTCACTCTGGTGACATATAACATCTATATTTTTCACAGTAGTTGCATGCTGAAAATACAACTA
>PVLA01016935.1:0-19091 GCA_004027455.1 Hydrochoerus hydrochaeris
CACCAGCAATTTTAAAAAGGCTGGGAAAGTAGTAACTCAGTGGTGGAGCACTTGCCTAGCACGTGGGAGCCCCTGGATTCAACTTCCAGTATCACAAAGTAATTAGTTAATAAAAAAATTGAAAATAATTGAACATAAATATGAGCATTGATTTTCTAAACCCTTGCCAAGCACAGTGGCACATGCCTACGATCCCAGCCCATGAGAGGCTGAGGCAGGAGGGTCACCGCAAGCTCAAGGTCAGCCTAGATTACACAGTGAGAGACTGTGTCAAAAATTCTTTTTAAACTAAACTCTTGTTTCCATCCCATTCCTGGTCATATTTTAAGTACTGTTTTTCTCAAACTGTGCTGCTAACTCTAACAAAGATGAAAAGATGGAGCGATTTTCCCCAAGCTGACAGCATTTCCTCAGCTGGGTAAGATCTGTGATTCTTTGCATTGGCCTCAGGATAATAGCATCTTCCTGCAGGATTTGGAACCTTCTCAGAGTTCTGGTGGCAGCTTTGGCAGGTGGCTGACTGAACAGAGAATATTATCTCTTCCCTTCCTCTCAAGGTTATCAGAAATATCAAGTTAAATCATTTACACACAAGACTTTGGAAAGATCTAAAGTGCAATATAAATGTAAGGTATGCTTTCTCACTATTTCCTTTTCCCTCCTAAGACCCTAAAAACAGAAGTTATTTTTAGCTTTTACTTGTTGGGATCAAGGTTACAGTGTCCGTATTATTACAAATTTCAAAGTAGTGAGGTTTTGTCCTTCAAACATTACTCTTGCAGGAGGTGGTGAACTCACCACCAGGCGTGTGAACGTGAATCTTGGCTTCCTGCCTCATCTTCACATTCCTGCTTATTTACTTACCTATTGTACTAGATAGAGCTTGAACCCAGGGCCTTGCACTGAGCTACAGCCCCAGCACTTTTTATTTCATTTTGAGAAAAGGTCTACCCAGGAACATTCTCACTTCCTTGATTGAGGACCTTCTTTGTCCCAGACACTACGCTAAACTCTGGGAAAACTGCAGAAAGTCAGACCACATCCCTGCCCTCCTGGCACAGTGATACAGTTGAGAAGCTGCATAATGTGACAAGCCATTTAATAAAATGTGACTTGGATGGAAATACAGAATGATTCTCCCAACTAGTTCTAGTTATCAGTTCGCTTTGAAGAGCAAGATTAGATTAACTCAAAAAACCATTTGGCCTTTGGTTTTACGATTTTTCAGTAAGATGGAGACTGCTCATTGCTAAAATCAGCACCTAAACCAGGGACCCAGCCACAATGCCACACAGCTGGACCTGAGAATGAGTGAACAAAACGCAGGGCCCACTCTTCCATCCTTCTGCATTTCTGGCTCAGCAGCCTTCAGCAGCAAGGCTGGCCTCGGTTTGCAACCCGCCTCTCCACCCCTTCCCTCCACAGCCTCCTCCCTCTTGCTGTCCGTGCAGTTTCCACGCTGACAGCAGATTGTTCTGGGCAGAGGCTAAGCCTCAGGCTCTTTCCCCTCTCCACCCATCCCCCTCTTTGAGGCCCAGCTGGGCATCGCTCTCAAAATCCCCCCACTCAGGCTTCCACCAGCAGAGACACTTCCTCCCGGAAGGCAGAAGGCAGGCACATATGCCCACAGCCCTTGAAGCCTGGAGAGCCACCTGCTAGATGGAAAGCGAACCAGCGACACCAAGAACCCGGGCCACCACATCATGCCTTCCACAGAGCTGACCTGCTAATGAGCATCTGTCCACTTAGCCAGCCCTAAAGTCTCCCCCTGGTTCCTAAGTTCCACTGGCTCTCTGAGCCAAGGTTAGGGGTGGTGTGGGGGAAGTTGAGAGAGAAAACCACAGAGCAGAGGGAAGTCAGGAAAGCCAGCCTGCCCCCAGTTGTCTTCTCACATCCCCATCCTTACTACCACCCCACCCCACTTATACTTCGGGGGGTAGAATCAAGGGGGCTCTAGTGTGGAGCTATATACTTCATTTTGAGACAAGGTCTTGCCAAGTTGTCCAGGCTGGCCTTGAACTTGTGACCCTCCTGCTTCAGCCTCCAGAGCAGCTGGGATTACAGGTATGCCAAACCAAAGCTGGCTCCCCTAACACCTAGCTGTAACTTTTTTTTTTTTTTTTTGTACCAGGGATCAAACTCACAGTCTCACACTTGCCAGACAGGTGCTTAGGCCACTGAGCTAAATCCCCAACTCCTCTACCGTGTAATGACAACGCCCTGCCTCCTCCTCCCTGCCTCCTCCTCCGCTGGGGACAGCCACCTTCCTCCCCTCCTGTCCACCTGCCTGCCCCCCCTCTACCTCTGTCCTTCTGTGGCCTCTCCCTTGACTCTATGTCATCTGACAGCTCAGCATGATCTCAGCAGTCATAGCGCCTTCTGTACACACTCAGTGCTGTGTGCGAACCCGTCTGCTAGAGCAGAGTCCTCCGGGGCACAAAGGCCCTGTGCCGAGGACCTGCCTCCACAACATTCTGTTTATCAAGAAGACACCCCTATCTTACCTCCCAGCGACTGTCACTTTGAGGGGCACGTGGAGGAGACAGGAAGAGACTGTCAGGGAGTGTAGAGACCTGAGGTGACTTGGAACAAGCCACTCAAACTGTCTGAGCTGTACTTTCTTCATCTGTAAAATGAGGGGTTGTTGTAATCTCTGAGGCACTTTTTAGCTCAAAGCCTGCAACTGTGAGGCTCTAGGGCTCTGCTGGGACGATGTGTGATTGCTTCTGCCAAGCAACTGACAGCTCGTGTCCCCAGCGGGTAGGGGGCAGGAGTGCCAGCGCTTCTGCACCTCTGTGGCTCCTCCTCCACCCCCACCCCCGCCCCCATTGAGAGCAGCCCCCCACCCTCACCCCAGGCCCCAGGTGAGCTGGCTGCTGACACCGCAGCACCTATGCGAGGCGCCGGCAGGACCCGCGCGGGCGACCCTGCTCCACACCGCCGCCGCGGCCTGGTGAGGAAGCGGCGTGAGCCACGTTGACCTCATCCCTGCGGCACCAGGGCGCGGGCGGGCGAAAGGGTGTCAGGCCGGGAAGGCGGAGAGTCAGCGGCCGCTGCGCTCTCGGGGCTGGCGCGGCGTGACGGCAGCCGGGGGGCAGGCGGCAGGCCCGGACTCCTCAGCCCGCCGGGGGGAGGGTCCCCTGCGGCTTCCCCGGGGAAGCGGGGCCGGGAACCTCGCCCGCCACTCGCTGGCCTGCGCCGCGCGGGACTTTGGAGCTGAGGCGGCGGCGCGGCGGGGCGGGGAGGTGGGGTGTGTCCGGAGGCGGCGGTGGCTGGGTATATAATCCGCAGGGGCAGCGCCACGCAGCGCACCGCGCACCCCCGCGCACCGCCGCGCGCCCCCGGGCACCGCCGCGCACCCCCGGGCACCGCCGCGCGCCCCCGGGCACCGCCGCGCACCCCCGCGCACCGCCGCGCGCCCCCGGGCACCGCCGCGCGCCCCCGGGCACCGCCGCGCACCCCCGCGCACCGCCGCGCGCCCCCGGGCACCGCCGCGCGCCCCCGGGCACCGCCGCGCGCCCCCGCGCACCGCCGCGCGCCCCCGGGCACCGCCGCGCGCCCCCGCGCACCGCCGCGCACCCCCGGGCACCGCCGCGCACCCCCGCGCACCGCCGCGCGCCCCCGGGCACCGCCGCGCACCCCCGCGCGCCCCCGCGCACCGCCGCGCACCCCCGCGCGCCATGGGGGCCGCGCCGGGCCGGGCTGGGCGGCGGCCGCCGCTTCCGAGGCTGCTGTCCTTGCTGCTGCTGCTGCTGCTGCTGCTGCTGCCCCCGCCGCCCGCCCCGGCGCTCCGCCCCGAGCTGCAGCCCGGGGACTTTTCCGCCGACGAGGCCGGGGCGCAGCACTTCGCCGAGAGCTACAACTCGAGCGCCGAGCAGGTGCTGTTCCAGAGCACGGCCGCCAGCTGGGCGCACGACACCAACATCACCGAGGAGAATGCGCGGCGCCAGGTGGGCGCCCGGGGACCACAGCTGGGCAGCGGCAGCCTTCACAGAGGGTGCCCCGCTCTGCCCTGGAATGCAGCTGCCTTCCTACGTCCAGACGCGGTTACCTTGTCCTCGTCCCGCCTCCTTGCCGGCTTCATTTTCAGCCCCGTCGTTGCCTTGAGGCAGATTCCCTTGCTTCCTAGTTGGAGGCTTAGGAGGAAGGGGCGCTGCTCCCTCAAGCTCCAGTCTCCAAAACAGGGATCTCTGCAAAGACACTTATCTCAGAGCCCAGGGTTTTCTTCCGCCCGCCAGCCCCATAGCTTCCCCAGAGGCAGAATTCCTGAGCTGTTCACCCTCTCTTTCCTCCTGGTGCCTACAGGAGGAAGCAGCCCTGCTCAGCCAGGAGTTTGCAGAGGCCTGGGGCCAGAGGGCTAAGGAGCTGTATGAGTCCCTGTGGCAAAACTTCAGCGACCCAGTGCTGCGCAGGGTCATCGGGGCTGTGCGCACCCTGGGACCTGCCAACTTGGACCTGGCCAAGCGGCAGCAGGTGGGCCTGAGGGAAGAGGCAGAACTGGTAGGGTGGTGGTTGGGGAGCAGCCTGGCAGGAAGGTAGGGACCCAGTGATCTGTATGGTCCCTGGCTGTAGGGAGGCCTGGGAAGCATAGGTGGGCTGCTGGAAGCACTGGCTTTCCTGGGAGATTTGATGGGACGTTGCTTTAAATTGAACCCAGTATTATGGAGTGAAAAGACAGATTGAAAGGCCGAGAGGAGCTCAGTGGTAGAGCACTTGCTTAACACGTGTGAGGCCCCGGATTTCACTGCCAGCGCTATACCGAAAGGGAAAAACTAAATTTCTCCCTGGGCCGGTTTGGCTTAGGGGCTTTTCTAGAAAGGCTGAAGAGGACTGAGAAAGCAGAGACCAGAGGATGAGATTCACCCTCACTGCCAGGTGGAGCTGAGCTGGCATTTGATGGGCCCCTTGCTCTCAGCACACTGGCTTCGCTTACGTAGAATGCTCCCCTGGAGGGGACATCAGTGTATTAATAATCGGAAATCCTCTCAGTGCTGTGGACTGACCTTGTCAAGGCCATGTGCTCCCTCCAGGCCACCTTTTCTTCCCGGCACAGAGAGGAGAGGTGGCCAGATTAATTCCAGGGACTGTTCCTGGCTAACATTTGCTCCGTTCCAACTCCCCAGTACAACTCTCTGCTAAGCAACATGAGCAGGATCTACTCCACAGGCAAGGTCTGCTTCCCCAACAAGACTGCCACCTGCTGGTCCCTGGACCCAGGTATGGCCCTGTCTGTCCTCTGTGGAGTGTCCCTGTCCTTCTTCCCTATCACCGTGGTGCACCCAGGGGATGGCATGTTTGCCCCCAAAACCCAAAGGCACTGACCTCCAGTAGGGGCCTGACTGTGATGACCACCACACTTCTATTTCCCCTGGCAAGCGATTTCTAGAATCTCCAGCACTGCCCCCCCAAGTCTCTCCCACACACACTAGGCCTTCCTCACAAGTTGCTTGGTTTTTCCTCTCATGGGTCCTCTCACTTTCCCCAGGAACCCTACATAGACTTTGCACCCCATGGGGCTTCCTCTTGAGGTTCATCACTCCATCCAATGAGCCATGAAGGGTCTGTCTGGGTTTTGTCTTCTGAGTGACTTTTCTGTGTTAATCACCTTGGACATCATGCTCTTGGGGATGGGGTCTTGCCTGGATTCTTGCTTTGTGTAGCTCCCAGCCCCATCCCACCCTTGGCTTTGGGGACACTGTGGTGTTGAGGAGCCGGTGGAAAGATGATGATCTTTGTGCATACACAAATGTGAAGACTGTTGCAGACTTGGATGCAGAAGTCTCCTAACTGACCCTGCTCATCTGTGTCTCAGAGATTACCAACATTATGGCTTCTTCGAGAAGCTATGCCATGCTGCTGTATGCCTGGGAAGGCTGGCACGATGCTGTGGGCATCCCCTTGAAACCCCTGTACCAGGACTTCACCGCCCTCAGCAATGAGGCCTACAAACAGGATGGTGAGCCTCCCTCTCCCTAGTCAGGGCAGGAGCTCTTCCCCGCTTGCAGAGCGCTCTTGTCTGCTGTCTCTCACTGAGCCCCAGCACCTGGGACAAGCAGAGTAGTGATAGGCTGATTGCAGAGCTGGCCTGCGGTCTGGAGGCTGGTGGAGGCCGTGTGGTGTTGGCAGGTAGTGCACCCTCCTGTGCTGCTCTCCGCCCTCCGGCTGCTGCCTCCAGCTCTGCTCCTGGCCTAGCTTTCCTCGTAGCTTCTTCATGTTCCGGGATCTAGTTAGCCAGAGCTTGGAGCAGCCTGTAGGCAGAAATGTAGAATAGCAACCCCAAGCCGCCTTCGCCAGCTCCTGGCAGTACAGGGCGCCAGACCAGGAGGATGGTGAAGTTAAAGGTGGGAGGTTGGGGCCTTGGCCCTGACCTGCACCCTCCTGCCTCACCCTGCTAGGCTTCTCAGACACAGGCGCCTACTGGCGTTCATGGTATGACTCACCCACCTTTGAGGAGGACTTGGAGCACCTCTACCACCAATTGGAGCCGCTCTACCTGAATCTTCATGCCTATGTCCGCCGTGCGCTACACCGCCGCTATGGGGACAAATATATCAACCTCAGGGGGCCCATCCCTGCCCATCTGCTGGGTGAGGATCTGGCCCTGCATCCATGTGAGAGCCAGGGAAGCCTGGGTTCGAGGTGATGCCCAGGGAAGGGAAAGGGGGTCATCCTTCTCTTGCCTACATGTGTGGAGCGACTTACATTCACTTTCCCACACTCCCCATCGCTGATGTTAGCATTTCTACCTTACAGAGGGGGCGCTGTGGCTTAGGCTGCGCAGCTGGCTGTGCTTAGAGACCAGAGCTAGGCATCAAACTGAAAGCTTAGGTTCCCAGTGCAGCGGAGGCGGTCACTCCATCCTCGCTCATGTGCCAGGAAACAGCCCTGGCCCTTACAAGGGTGGGAGGCAGGGACCCTGGCACTCAGCAACATTGCCTGGGACCAGCCTTGGCAGCGGCCAGACCCAGGGAGCATGGGACCCACAGCAGAATGTGGGTGAGGCTGATGTGTGGCATGCTTGGCCCTGAGCCAGGAGAGCTGTCCTGGACCCCCAGGGTGCAGATGCTGGCACCCAGGGTGCTTACTCAGTGACATACATGGACAAGCAAGTAGGGTGCCAGGCTTTTCCCCCCTTACTCCTCCTTCTAGGAAACATGTGGGCACAGAGTTGGAACAACATCTACGACATGGTGGTGCCTTTCCCAGATAAGCCCAGCCTCGACGTCACCAGTGCCATGGTAGAGAAGGTAATGAATGCAGAATCCAGGTTGAGACAATGAAAGGGAGTCAGAGATGGGGGAGGGGCAGGAAGGGTCAGTGCTGAGTGGGGTCTAAGTCCGTGGTGGTGGGGGTGAGCGCAGTTCACTTTCACTGATCTGCTGTGATCCATAGGGCTCTGCCCCTGGGAAAGGAGGCCACTGAGCAGAGATGTCTTACGTGGGCAGGGAGCTGCCCTGGGCTGGGGACCTCTAGACCTGTTCCCAGGGAAGCCAGGGACCCCTCCTCACAGCTGGCCCCTGACCTGTGTCCACATCCGGTGCCAGGGCTGGAATGCTACACACATGTTCCGGGTGGCAGAAGAGTTCTTCACCTCCCTGGGGCTCTCACCTATGCCTCCCGAGTTCTGGGCAGAGTCCATGCTGGAGAAGCCGTCCGACGGGAGGGAAGTGGTGTGCCATGCCTCAGCCTGGGACTTCTACAACAGGAAGGACTTCAGGTGTAGACATGGGAGCAGGCGGGGACTTTGGGAGGGTGCAGCGGGGGCACAGGCCTACCTCTCCCTGCCCTTGTGCGCGCTGTGCTATGGACTGTCTATTGTGGGGCGTACGAACCCGTCAGACCACCATCTTAGATAAGCAGCTTTGATAAGCCCTTGCACCATGGAAGGAGGAAGAAGGCCCGAGTAAAGCGGGTCAGGGCAGGGTCAAGGACTTGCTTGTTTCCAGTTCTTTCTTTCTGGCTGTGCCCTTGTTAGTCGTCTCCACCCAGTTCTCCCAGTTCTCTGGCCACTGCCCTGCCCTGCCATTCATCTCTTGCCTCGTCCTTTCCCTGCCCCAGGATCAAGCAGTGCACAAGGGTCACAATGGACCAGCTCTCCACTGTGCACCATGAAATGGGCCATGTGCAGTACTATCTACAGTACAAGGACCTGCCAGTCTCCCTGCGCAGAGGTGCCAACCCTGGCTTCCATGAGGCCATTGGGGATGTGCTGGCACTCTCAGTCTCCACTCCCGCACATCTGCACAAAATTGGCCTGCTAGACCATGTCACCAATGACTCAGGTACAGTCACATGGAGAGGACCCAACTGGTCCTCACTCCCCTCCCCTCCAGCTCCACTAGTCCTCACTCAGATCTGCCCTTTTGTTTTTTACTTCAGAACCCCAGGCCACAGATTCATAGCTCAGCCTGAGCCCAGAACTCCCCCAAAACCCTCTTCCAAGCAGGGCCCCAAGTCTCAGGACTTACCTTCTCTGTGTCTTCCATTGGCCTCCCATTGGCCACTCCCCAGGCCAACTCTGCCCTAGTTGGACTTCCTTCTCTTCCTGCCCTCTCTTTCTTGTCTCATCATCCCACAGAAAGTGACATTAATTATCTGCTAAAGATGGCCCTGGAAAAAATTGCTTTCCTGCCCTTTGGCTACTTGATTGACCAGTGGCGCTGGGGAGTCTTCAGTGGGCGTACCCCGCCTTCCCGCTACAACTTCGACTGGTGGTATCTTCGGTGAGGAGGAGGCTAGGAAGGGCCTGACCCCAGAGTCCTCCCTGCCAGCACTCCTGGGCAGCTGGGAACCTCTTGCCTCTGTCAGCCCCATCTCTTCCTCTACTGATGTCTACATCCCCTTACCCAGTCCCTTCTCCCTGCCTGAAACTCCTCCAGGAAGTTCTCTCCATGGGTACCAGAGGGTGCTCCCTTCTCTGTGGAAGCTCAGGAAGCCCGTGCAAGCCCTGGGCCCTAAGATAACTGTCCTCTTCTAGAACCAAGTATCAGGGAATCTGCCCTCCGGTGGACCGAAATGAAACCCACTTTGATGCGGGAGCTAAGTTTCATATCCCAAGTGTGACACCGTACATCAGGTACAAGTACCCCTGCATCCCTCTTCTCGTGATCCTAGCTGCCCTATCCTGGGGGCTTGTACCTTACTCCTCTGGGCCCCCAAGGGGCCAGAATTAGCACAGCCCTCTCAGCTAGTATGGCAGTACGTGCCTGTAATCTCAGCACTTGGGAGGCTGAGACAGGAGGATTACTGTGAATTTGAGGCCAGCCAGGGCTATATTGTGAGTTCAAGGCCAGCCTAGAATACACAGACCTTGTCTCAAAAAGTAAAAACAATAAAACAACAAAGAATGGCCCTCACAAACTGGGCTAGTGTCTCCCTTCTTCCCTGGATAGCTCTGCCTGCAGGTTGCTGGACAGTACCTTGGCAGAAGACTCGTCTCTGGCCTCTGCAGCCCTCTGATGCTCACCCTGTGTCTGCAGGTACTTTGTGAGCTTTGTGCTGCAATTCCAGTTCCACCAAGCCCTGTGCAAGGAGGCAGGCCACCAGGGACCGCTGCACCAGTGTGACATCTACGAGTCCACCCAGGCAGGGGCCAAGCTCCGGTATGCGGTGGGAAGGAGAGGGGAGGTGGGAGGCTGGCAGAGGCTGCCAGGGGCGGAGACATTGGTAGGCAGCTGCCTGGTTAGGTTGGGGCACCACAGGGCTGAAGCCCCGTGTGCTAACGCATCTCTCTCATCAAACCCCGAGCGGGCCTCCAGCTGTTGTGGGGCGAGGTGACATCCCGTGCCACCCTCTCGGGGCTTAGACTCTGGGATCATGTTACCACTGCTGTTGTAGCCAGTGGGAACAGGTGGACAGTGGGCCCGGCCTGTGTCTCCTGTGCCCTCAAGTGCTCATTCTGCCTACCAGGAGATTGCTGCAGGTGGGCTGCTCCAAGCCCTGGCAGGAGGTGCTGAAGGACCTGGTGGGCTCGGATGCCTTGGATGCTCAGCCACTGCTCAGTTACTTCCAGCCAGTCATCCAGTGGCTACAGGAGCAGAATCAACGGAACAGCGAGGTCCTGGGCTGGCCAGAATATCAGTGGCGCCCTCCGGTGCCCAACAACTACCCAGAGGGCATTGGTAAAGCCCTGAGTGAGGGTGGGCTGGCACTACGACCAGGGTCCTGGTTGGCACTTCCCGTATGAACCCTGGCCCCTGCTCCTGAGGGCTGGGCAACCCGTCAAGCTTGCCAGAGAGGCCCTGTGGTGGAATGGATTGCACTCCCCCTACTGACCCTACAGGAGGCGCTCCAGGCTTGAGGGCCCCTGGGGGCAGACTGGCTAGGAGCAGCGTTCTATGAGGTCACACTGCAGGCTCCACTCCTACTGGCTAGGGGTGGCAGCTGCAGGGCTCTGCTCTTCTGCGGCCATGGGCCAACGTTGGGCTGCTGTTGGACTGCCGAGCCTCCCCTTCCTGTTTCTATGCTGTGGGCACCTCTTACTGGTCCTCAGCCAGGCAACTACCCACCAGGTGACCATCGGCCAGGGGATAACCAGCCAAGTGCCAACCAGAAATCAGACAGCTCACCAAGAAACAGTGAACCAGAAAACACACAAGCAGACAACAAGCCACCAGAAAGCTCAGAGCCCAAGTGGGAGAGGGCAGGGCCTTGGGGGAGCAGGGAGGCAGGGATGGCAGGTGGGGCCTCTGGTGGAGCTGCAGCCTGGAGTGAGGAAAGGCAGGCTTGTTCTTTACCTCTGCTCCGCCCCACAGACCTGATAACGGATGAGGTGGAGGCTGACAAGTTCGTGGAGGAGTATGAGCGGACATCTCAGGTGGTGCGGAACGAGTACTCCGAGGCCAACTGGAACTACAACACCAACATCACTGCCGAGGGCAGCAAGATCCTGGTAAGGGCCCCGGCCACCTCTCCAGTCTTGTGTGTGTCCACAGCCACACAGATGACACGCACGCACGCATGGCTCAGGGCTGCCAGAATGTGTGGGATACCTAAATGGAATATTTAAAACAGTGCTCAAGTTCATATTTGGCAAGCATGTACTTGATGCCCGAACAAAATTTTTTTTTGCTAGCAGCCTTTGTAGTCAGAGAGGCTGCAGTTGGTTGTGCATAAGTAAAGCAATGTCAAATTCACGTTTTCAAAGATTGAAAGCTCCTGTTTGCCACCACCTTAAGGGTTCAATCCTTGCAAAATTGAATAAATTCTTCCTATTTTATTGATGGGATCTCAAAGCTCAGGGAGACCACACAACTAATAGCAAAGTGCTGTCATCCTAATGGCCTTTAAGACACATTAAAGGGGCTGGGAATTTAGCTCAGTGGCTTAAGCATCTGCCTGGAAAGCATGAGGTCGTGAGTTCAATCCCCAGTATTAAGGCTCCTTTTCTCTATGTCTGCCAGTGACACAGTCTTGTTCAATTGTAGGCATGAATTGAGGGCCTTATAATGCATCTGGGACTCAGTCAGACAGCCCAGCCTGAAGAGGGTCTTTATGTGCAAAAGTGGCAGCTGCCCCCACCCTTACCACACCCCAGTCCTCTCACCCTCCCACCGTGATAATTCTTGCACAGAGATTGTCCCAAAGCTCCAGGACCCCATGACACCACCCTCTGTGTCCTCAGTTGCAGAAGAACATGCAACTGGCCAATCACACCCTGAAATATGGAATCTGGGCCAAGCAGTTTGACGTGAGCAACTTCCAGAACGCCACTACCAAACGGATCATAAAGAAAGTTCAAGACCTGGATAGGGCAGCACTCCCTACCCAGGAGCTAGAAGAGGTATTTGGTTTCAGGGGAGCAAAAATGGAGGCTGCTGGGAGAGGGGGCCCTGCTCAAGGGTCTGGCTCTCACGTTGCTTCCTCTTCCTTGATTTGTCAAGTTGTGACCTTGGCCATGTCCACAGATGCCTCCAAAATTCCAGGGAAAGCAGTACCTTTAGGGAACACCCTTCTGGTACCCCAATCTTGTTTCTGGGCCTAAGGCGCAAGAGCCCCCCTCACTGCCCCTCTTCTTCCCGCCTGCAGTATAACCAGATTCTGCTGGACATGGAAACTACTTATAGCGTGGCCAACGTCTGCCACACCAATGGCACTTGTCTACGATTGGAGCCTGGTGAGAGCCTCCCTAGCAGAATAAGCGATAAACGGGGGCTGGGTTGGCAAGGGGATGCTGCCAGTGAACGGGGAGTTGGGCTCCCCTAATTCACTTCCAGCTTCCCATCAGTGGGGCTTCTCTGCCCTCACCCAGGACCAGCATCTACTCCGGCCTTTGCCATTCACTGCCCATCTGGAGACTGCCTTGTTTTAGGACTCTCCTGCCTTTGCTTTTTTCTCTGCACTCTTATCTCCCAAAGCAGCAGGATCTCAAAGTTGCATTTCAAGGGCTTGAGATCCCCTACACGAAGAGCCAGAAACTTTCTTTTCTTTCTTCTCCCTTCCTGATCCAAGCCATGTGCTCCCCACCTCCTCTGATGGCGGCCCCTCCCCGGCACGTGATTATAAAGAGACTGAGCCTGGACAGGATGAGTCACACAGTCAAACCACCCTGAGAAGCATCAGACTTGAACTTGGCCTCTGATTCCAAACCTATCCCTGCTCACATCACCCCTTCTTCCACTGCCACTTCCTGCTGGACAGGCGTGGGCCAGCTTGGCCACCCTCTCCATCTCTACCTCCTGGCCCTTCTGAGTTCATTGTCTTTGGAAGAGCTAACTCTGGACCCACAGACACACACACACACACACACACACACACACACACACACACACACACACAGTCTCCCAGTCCCTCCTGACTCACCCTTTCCCGGGCTGGGGACTTACGGGCACAAACATTCTGCATAAGCAATCTCCATGCAGAAATGGTTTCTTCCTGGCCCCCAGCCCAGCTCTCATGTTAGAACAATGACAAAGAGAAGGGGAAGTGGAAAATAAACAGGAGAGAAAAAGTTTTCCAAGGCGGGGTTTAGCTTGCAGGTGGTGCATGTGGACATGCAGCCAAAGTCCGGAGGAGTGTGTGCCTGCATGTCTGGGTGGGTGGGTGTATGAGGGAGAGTATTAAAAGGGGTGTGCATTCAGCCCCCCCAGCCCCCCCAAGGCAGTCCCCTGATTCAGTGCTGGAGCATCAGGTCACTGACTCTGTAAAAATACACCCACAAAGGCCAAAGAATCACAGTACCAGAGACCAGATGTGAAATTCTCAAAATGCACATTTTGAAAACAAAACTAATTGAATGTACTTTCTCTGCAAAGAGTAGATAGATATCATGTAGTATGTTCCAGAATAGGGGGAGAAACTTAAGTTCATCAGCAAGGGTTAGGGTAACAGCAGATGCCTTTGTCTTCCTCTGTCCTAGACCAGGACCAAGGCAGGAAGGAAAGCCGTCTGTCTTTCTGTGGCGCTTCAGGACTGATCCTCCCTGGCTTTACATAACTCTCACCCCAGCCCATGAAGTGGATATCAGCTCCTTGTCATAGTTAGGGAGTCTGTACACTTAGCAGCACCAACAGGGCGTAAGCCCAGGATCCCCAGCTCCCTGGGGACACTCGGACTCTCCCGCAGTCTTTGCAGCTACTCTTTTATTAAGTTCAGTCCCTTAACAATTTCTGAAGGGTGCCTTGGGCCCTGCGGGGGACACAGAGATGAGGAGGCACAAATCTCTACTCAGGCACCCATGCTCCTTGTGAACTTCTGCTCTGCTGAGAAGGCTGATATTGTTCCCTTTTTATAGATGGAAGAGAGAGAAAACACGTCTAGTAAAAGTGGGGAGAGTGGTAATTTGGGGACCAGTAGGAGGGCTGGAAATAAAACTAAGGTCTTTAGACCCCTGAGCCATTTCTCCCAGGGAGAGGCATGGGAGGGAAGCAGGGGCTCTGGAGTCTGGTTTGTGCCTCAGCTCAGCCACTTTCTGATGGGGGGACCCAAGCATGTCGCCAAACTTCAAATTGAAGCAGATTCCTCGAAGGGTCGCTGAAACCCTGCAAGGTCTGAGGTCGCATATGCACAGCATGTGACCCCAGCAGGTGCCCTCTGAGCTCCTGGTAGATACGGCTCCCCACTGTCCCCCCTTCCACTAGGCTTTCTGCCTGCACACTCACTTTCACGTGCTCTCGCTAGGTTTATTCCAGCTCTGAAATTTGATGACCAAATCCTCCCATAAATAGATGGGAGGAGGTGAGCCAAGGGCTGGGGCTTGAACCATTCAACTGCTCGCCTCTCAGATCTGACGAATGTGATGGCCACGTCCCGGGAATATGAGGACCTGCTCTGGGTGTGGAAGGGCTGGCGAGACAAGGTGGGAAGAGCCATCCTCCCCGTCTTCCCGAAGTACGTGGAACTCAGCAACAAGGCTGCCCGGCTCAATGGTGAGCGCCTCCTACTGGTGTCCTGGCCCTCGGGTCCCAGCGCCCCTGGGGTTCCTCAGGGAGGTCCTGCAGGCCGTAGGGAGGTGTGGGGACGGTCAGTTTTCAGGAGCGCCCGGCTGTGCGCCCTGTGCAGGCTACGCCGACGCGGGGGATTCATGGAGATCCGTGTACGAGGCGCCATCTCTGGAGCAAGCGCTGGAGCACCTTTTCCAGGAGATTCAGCCTCTCTACCGGAACCTGCACGCCTGCGTGCGCCGCGCCCTGCGCCGCCACTACGGGCCTGAGCACGTCAGCCTGGAGGGCCCCATTCCTGCCCATCTGCTGGGTGAGGGCGCAGTCCAGTCCTGAGGAGGGGAGACAGGCTACAGGGCGAAGGTCAGGCTGGGGCTGGCTGGAGCGGGAGCAGGCTGGGAGAGCCCCGGAGGGAACACAGCCAGGATGGGGGACACTCTTGCTTACACCTGTTGCCGTGCGTGTGTGTGTGTGTGTGTGTGTGCACGCATGCACGTGCATGCACGCTGGCGTGGTTTGGGAATTGAACCCAGTGTCTGTGTGAGTCAGGCAAGTGCTCTATCACTGAACTATACATCCTCCTCCCTTTTGGTGTCACAGTGGCTCCAGAGCCACATTGTGCAAGGCACTTAGATAGTGAGGCAAAATTCCAGGAACCTGTGAGGGGAAGACCACACTGTCCATCATGCTTCACAGCGGCTGGATCTGGGAGGAGGAAGGGCTGAGAATGCAGGCTGGGGAGGCTGCCCATCAGCAGAGCCTTGGAAGACAAGAGGTTTTGAGGGACTGAAAGTGGGATATGGGGAGAGGACAGATAGTGTCTGGACCAAGGGAACTAGAATAAATAAGAATCTTAAGAATGCAGAGCCACTCCAAACTTCAGTTTTCTTTTTTGTTATTGTTGTTGTTTCATTTGTTTATTTATTTTGTTTTGTGATTTTTTTGGAGACTAGATCTCACTATATAGTTCAGTCTGTCCTTGAACCATTACATAGCCCGGACCAGCCTCAAAATCATAGCCATCCTACTGCCTCAGCTCCTGAGTGCTGGGAGGACAGGCGTACACCACCACCCTGGCTTGACTCTCAGTTTTCAAATGTTGCCAACTCAGTTCCCTGAATGCATGAAGGGGCCAGAAGATGGTAAGGGATGGTAGGAACTGGAATGAAGCAGAGGTTCCCAGTGCTCTGCTCCTGTCAGACTGCTCAGAACTCTTTCCTAGGGCCTGTGTTATGAGCAGACAGGCCAGGTAGGATCCCAGAACACTCATAAGTCATAGGGGAATCTGGGCACCATGACACATACATGTAATCTTAACAACCCGGGAGACCGAGAAGGGAGAATCACAAGTTTGGGGCCACCCTGGGCAACTTAGCAAGAGCTTGTCTCAAGAAATTTCCAAAAGTGGGGAGCAGGGATGTAGCTCAGTTAGCACTTGTGTGAACCTCTGAATTCAATCCTCGATATCACAGATGCATAAAAATATCATAAGAGAGACCCCAGAAGGTGGCCCAGGTATGGGTCTAGTTCCCACTCAGCCCAAGTCATTGCAGCTCAAGAGACCAGCCTTCCGTGGTCCCTCTCTAGTGAGACCAAGAATGTGTGAGTGGATATCGCTCAGTGACTGTGAAACACAGCGCAGGCTGGGACCAGTGTGTCCCGCAGTGGCTTAGGACTCAACCCCACAGCCATCAGCCGGGGAGGAGCCACAAGGCAGCTGTGTATTCACACTGCACTCTCTCTGTCTGGCTTATCGCTGGTTGGCACTTTCAGATCTCACTTGATGTCAATTCAAGCTACTTTTACTTGACTGTGAAAGAATCCTGATTCTTTGCCTATTTTTTTTTCTTTGATACTGGGATTGAACTCACAACCTCACGCTTGCCAGGCAGGAACTTAGGCCACTGAGCTAAATCCTTGGATCTTCCTTGCCTATTTTTGAACCTATCACTCATTCTGAATATTTTCCTTTTCTCCACTCCTGAAAAACTGATCTTTTTTCTTAACCTAAACTCAGAGACAGTAATGTGTCCTAAAGATACTGTAGTTGGTTCTTGTCATAGTTATTGACATGTGACCTGTGTGAACCAAACTTAAGAGTTGTGGAGGAGACACAACAGGCCTACCAGCCATGAAATCCAGCTGTGGGCCTGTGCGACAGATCAGCTTCCTCTGGTGGACAGTGGAAATCATCCCAGCGCCTGGGTGCAGGCAGGTTAACATGCACAGTGTGCTGGGCACAGTACTCAGTAAGTGAGTGCTATTGGCATAGATGTTCCAGAGACCTGTAGCTTTCTGATTGGTGGGGTTGCTTCAATGCTGTGGACAGTGAAGACCACCTAGATCCCCTGATGACCACCAAGGTCTTCACCTGTAACTGATGTTAAGACTCTGGGCTGATGTGCATTCTGAAGAGAGTGTACGTCACACACGGCAAAGACTACAAACTGGGTGTTAGGCAGTGGGTGTCTGCTATGATTAGCAGAACTGGGACCCGGATCCTTCTTCCTCGAAGGATGGCCCTGATCCCCAAAAGTCGCATCTGTTTCCTCTGTCTGCCATCTTTCCCACCTGCCTCCAGGGAACATGTGGGCACAGACCTGGTCCAACATCTATGACTTGGTGGTGCCCTTCCCTTCAGCCCCCAAGATGGACGTCACAGAGGCCATGATAAACCAGGTCTGTGGGCTGGGGTTCCCCTCTAGGGGCTTTCCTGGGGGGCAGGGGGTGGTGGGCAGGTCCCTGCCAGGAAGGGAGAGACCCTCAGATTCAGTTCTCTCTCTCAGCTGCCTCCCCCCACAGTGCACTCGGTCCCTAGAGCCCCAAGTTCAGATGAAACTCCCTTTGCTCTCAGGGGTGGACACCCAGAAGGATGTTTAAAGAAGCTGATGATTTCTTCATCTCCCTGGGGCTGCTGCCTGTGCCTCCTGACTTCTGGAACAAGTCCATGCTGGAAAAGCCAACAGATGGGCGGGAGGTGGTGTGCCATGCCTCAGCCTGGGACTTCTACAATGGCAAGGACTTCAGGTCTGTCCAGCTGGAGCAAGGGTGTCTTGTCTTGGGCCAGGAGCAAAGACATGAGCCAAGTCAGGCCTCCGTGGTGGTTTTCTCAGCTGGAGTGAGCAAGGAGGACAGGGTCAGGGGTACAGTGTGGGGCCAAGGGTCAAGAGCATTAGGCTAGACTCTAGCTCAGACTCTTTTTTTTTTTTTTTTGGCAAAATGAGGGTTTCCTCAAGTGCTGGCCAGCCTGCCCACATGGTTGGCTGGGAACGTGCAATGTCCCAGTCCTGGGTGAGAACTGCCCAGCTTCCTTCACTCCAAAAGACCCCTGCATGTAACTGACCCCTCTTTAGGTGTAGTCTGGGACTTAGGGACTCCACACAGACCCACTCTCACCACTGACAGAGCTGCCTTCATCTGGATGAGTTTTGTTAGCCACTGCTGCATCACAAACCACCCACAAAACTTACTGCTGTAAAAGAACTGATGCATTGTGATCATACTCGAGATTTCATGGTCTAGCAGGTCAAGCAATGTGCAGTGGAAATGGTTTGTCTCTACTGCACCACGATAGAGACCACAGTTGGGGTAATTTGTGTGTGTGTGCATGTGTTGTGCTAGGGATCAAGCCTGTGGCCTCATACATGCTAGGCAAGTGCTCTACTGCTGAGCTGCTTCCCTAGGATGCCTCATCCTGTGTTTGCCCCTGAGTTTATTGATACTTCCCCATGCAGCACATCTAGGGTGGAATGTTCCAGACGGCCTTTCTGCTAGCATGTCAGGTGCCTGGTTGGGGTGGCTGGGACAGCAGCAGCATCACACTGTGGCAGTCTCAGGCTGACATATTTAGGGTACCAGCCGACATCCTCAGAGCAAAAGAAGCAGCAGTCAGGACTCTTTAACAGCTAAGCCCAAAACTAGCGGAGACCCTAGGCCTGCTGTGTTTTATTGGCTAAATCAAGTCCTAAGAGAAGAGGAAAAAATGACTGCTTCTTAGGAGAAGTGGCAAAATAATCTGCTACAGCTGATGAAGTGTCCATCAAGAGAAGAATGGACACAAGAGCCTGAAGTCAAGCCAGACAGGATTGATTGGGCTGCCCGGCCTTGGGCCCTTCCAGAGCTCAAGGACTAAAGGTGTAAGGCTGAGGCAGGTGGGTCAAGGCAGGTGAGGGCTCTGGGGAGCCGCCCTTTCACGGAGGCAGGAGGGGAACGAGGCAGACACGTGTCCCACTGCAGCTGGGATGCTGGGCAGCTCCTGCCCCTCCCGCAGTGACAATGGCAGAAGAGTTAGCTGAGCCTGAAGCCAAAGGTTCTGGTTAGATCCTGAAACTGGAATTGGCTTGCGAAAGAGAACAAGGGAGGGGAGGGGGCTGTAGCTCAGTCGTGGAGCTCATGAGGCCCCAGTCCTGGGAGAGGGGGAGAGGGAAGAGGGGAGAGGAGCAAAGCAGGGAGTGAGAGAGAGAGAGAGAGAGAGAGAGAGAGAGAGAGAGAGAGAGAGAGAGAGAGAGGAAGGCTAAGGACGGGGAGGATAGACAGGAGCAGGTGGAGCCTTCTGGCTTGGCTGGTTCTGCAGCCATCACTAGTCCTGGCCGTGAGAGCTCTTGGTGTTGGGCTCCATGAGACGCACAGCTACTGTTGTCCCCTCTGAGAAGCCCCAGCCTTGGGAGACAAACATAGGAAACCCTAAGACACACATTCCAGAAAGTATCTGGA
>PVLA01016936.1:0-19015 GCA_004027455.1 Hydrochoerus hydrochaeris
CTTCATGTATGCTATATTTTCTTTATATTCTTTATCAAATGTTTCTCTCCTTTTTTTGTGTTCCTCCCTTCTTCTGTCTGTGTCTTCTTGAGAGATTTTTAGCATTTCTTTTATTACTCTACTCATATCTTGCTTTACCTGATTTAATATTTCAGTTTTGAGCTTGTCTACAAGGTCCTGCAGATATCTCTTAATGTCTGTTGAAGCCATGTCTGATATTGCATGTTTGCCACCCTCAGTCTCCCTTGTTTTTCCCTCTCCTGGATCAGTGCTCTCAGGGTTCTGGGCTGGGGGCCTCCTCTTGCCCCTCCCTCCTGTCGTGGTCCCGGCTTCCTCCAAACAGGTGTGCAGTGGAGGTCCCTTCCCCCTTCCCTGTCAGCTACGGTTCCTCCGAAGCTTGCTGGCGAGGGACCTCCATCTTCTCCTGCCTGCTGTTATCACTGAGGTGTCAGCAGGGGCTGCTTATGCTGGCCCCTCCCCACTAGGCCAGCCAAACTTCAGGGGCCTTCACCAGGTTAGTGCGTGCTAGGCGCAGGGAATCAATTTGGTATGGCTCCTTGGTTCCCAGCCAGGGGCATGACCCAGTCCAATCAAACCTCATGAATCTGCTCTGGGGAGGGAGCAACCAACTGAAGTCACTTTTGCTCCCAGTTCAGGCTCCTCCTGCCTGATTCCAACATGTCGCCCATTTGGTTGCGCCCTTCCCATGCGGGGGGTCTCAACCTCAGCACTGACTGTGGATTACTGAAGGTCCCTTTACTGGCTCTGTTCTCCCTTGGACTCACCAATCCCCGACTTGAGTGTGGCTGTGTCTCCTGTGAGTGGTGGTGAGAATGAGTTTGGGTGGCTCTGCCGGCCGGTGCATATTTGCAAATTCACGCTGGTGCAAACTTGGCGGGTTGCAGTGAAAATGCCTTGTCCGGTAATTTTAGCTGTTCCAATTGTAGCCCTTAGACTGTGTGTTTGTTGAGCTTTTTTACGTTTTAATTTCTTCCTGTGTCAAGAGGATCCATCTCCCTCTGTCTGGGTCTCTGCAGGATGGTGTATTCTGGCAAATGAGTTGTTTCTCTTGGGAGGCTTTGTATTTTGTTGCTCACTGATTGGCCATCTTTAGCTCCTCTCGGGACATTTTTATTTAACTTGTAAATTTTACAAAAGTCTGTTTACTTTGGGTGTGGTGGTGCATGCAAGAGGATCACTGTGAGTTCAAGGCCAGCCTGAACTGCATAGCGAAACCCTGTCTTGAATAGATGAAAATAAAAAAAGTCAGTTTACATTTATATGGTTGTGTTTGCATGTCATTTCTCCACAATTCACTGAGGGAAGTTGATTCCCAAGACTAACACTCTTCC
The DNA here is from genome assembly GCA_004027455.1 of Hydrochoerus hydrochaeris. Lineage (NCBI taxonomy): Eukaryota > Metazoa > Chordata > Mammalia > Rodentia > Hydrochaeridae > Hydrochoerus > Hydrochoerus hydrochaeris. The sequence goes on from PVLA01016936.1 coordinate 1,353, forward strand.
AGTTTTTATAAAATTTTTTCTAGGCACATGTCTGTCATCCTACCTACTTGAGAGGCTGAGGCAGAAAGATGACAAGTTGAAGTCCTGTGTGTGCAATTTAGGAAGACCTTGGCCTCAAAATAAAAACTAAGAAGTGGTAGGGATATAGCTTGATGGTAAGCACCCCTGGATTTAATCACCAGTATTAGAAAGAAAAAGGCTTTGTCAGTGTAGTGAATATAATACATTTAGGGCTTCCCTCACATGTCTAAGGTTGAGGTAATGAGATAGTGTGGTAGGGCTTGGTAGAGAAGAAGATGGACAATGTGTTCTCCAAGATTTTTTTCCTGGTTTCTGATTTTTTTGATCTTCTGGTGAGGAAACACAGCTCCATTTCCTGTTTTAGTTTGTACAGTTATATGTATGATTCATACATTTATAACTTTAGCCTTTGTATGTCACCTTCTTTTGACCTCATATTTCTTTAACCCATTATCATTATTGTCTTTTTGCCTTCTCTCCTCCCTCCTAACTTACTACTCTTTCCTGTCCAGTCCCCTTCATTTCTCATCCCCTTTCTCTTATCTCCAGTGAACCAGTGGCTCTTGGCCACTTTTGCAGGTAGAAACTGTGACCAGAGTATGATAGTAACTATAATGAATAAAATATATCATTAGTGTTCATCTACCCTTTAAGATTACTATATTTAACAACTTTTACTTTCCTTTGTTTTGAAATTAAAATAATACTTGAGCTAAAGCACGAATGATTAATAGTGGAGTCAATAGTAATTATACTCAAGAAACCATTGTAAATAATGCTCAGGTAACACTATATAATTTTATATACCACTAAGTTTATGTAATTTGGTTTTTAAAGAATTATGTTACATAGTACACTTATCACTAGAGTAAAATAAATTTGAAAACTTCACTGTTTAAAGTAACTTTTACTGTGTATTAGCTTATATTTATTAGTTTAACTAATACTAAAGTTTGTTATGCTAATATTTGGTATAGTATTCACTTTTGGGAAATACACTGGGTATTATATTAAGAAATAGAATCTTTATAAGTTATAGTCTGTTGGCAGTATTTCCAAAAATTTAAATCCATCCAAATATTTTCTTATTGTAGGGAGTTGATCATTCTTTTTTCTTCCACAGGGTATCTTGGACTGTATCAGTTATTAGCTGTTACTTTAGCCAAGGCAGGAGGATTGTTGCAAGATCAAGGTCAGCCTGAACTACAATGTTGAGATCTTGTCTCAGAAACTTAAACACAAATTTTTAATGGCTTTAAAATAGAGTTGATTCAAGTCTGTTTGACTTAACACTATCCTAGTAGGGAAAAGTGTATGCAAGAACATGAAGAACTGTATAATGGTATTTCTCATTTGTTACTCTGGGAGCAGGTTTCAATTATAAGGCCATGTGGAAGTTCATTTTGTCCCAAAAGCATGCCAGCTTTTGATAAGCATTCTCTAATTTATCCCAATCAGGGGAACCAGTGAGCATCCTCCTACAGTTTCTCACATGTTATCATATAGCCTTTTGTTTCCCTGCTCTTATGTTAATACAAATACCTTAATAAAAACAGAAACAAAAATTTTTTTATTAGTACATGTTTGCTGTTCATAATCATGAGGAATTGATACATGTGTATAACACGTCTTAATTCTTTTTTACATTTCCTTTACCTCCTTTCCTTTGCCCCTTCCTCCACCTCTTGGTCTCCTTCCTTTTGCAAAAGTTTTCTCTGGTTCCTATTATCTTTTATTTTGCTCTCTAACTTATTTATACTTTGAGTTTCTCATTTAAGGAAAGCAGTGTTATATTTAAGCTTATATGTCTGATTTATTTCATTTAACATACTGTCTGAAATTTATCTTCCTTTATGGCAGAGTAGAATTCCATTGTGTATAAATATAACATTTTCTTTATCCATTCATCTGTTGATGGATATATAGGCTGCTTCCAAGATCTAGCTATTACAAGTTGTGCTGCTATAAAATGGGTGTCATATGTTTTCTTCAGAGAAATATCTATTCAGACCCTTTGCCCATTTTAAAATTGTATTATCAAATTGTAATAGTTCTTTACAAATTCTAGATACAGGTTTTATTAGCTATATAACATATTTTCTCCCTTTCTGTGGATTGTCTTAGTACTTTCTTAATGGTATTATTTGCAGCACAAGTTTTACATTTTAATGAAATTCAATTTGTTTTTGCTACATGTACTTCTACTGTCACATCTAAGAAGGTTTTGTCTACCAAAGGTTATGAAGATTACTCTTATATTTCCTATTTATTTTAATAATGATAACTCTTTGGGCCAGAATGTTTTTCAGAACAAAATTTACCTTGTGGTAGAAATTTTGAATTTTTGGCAGTTTAATAAATATCATCTTTTAAGGATAATCAACTGTGAGTAATTTTTGTTATTTCTCTTATTTCCTGGAAGAACAATTAAAGTGGTATTAAGGGTTTGATTTACACTTTATAAATATGTTTTGTTAATTGTTATCCTTATGTGAGTTGTTAAATAAAAAATAGTACTTAGTGTGTTACTTAGTGTGACTTTTACAGTAGTCCTAATCAGGCTGGATAAAGATAATTTTAAGAAATGATAGAAAAATGAATGAATTTAAAACTGAAGATGCTATGCTGGTTCACAGGAAAATCAGGTTCAAATCCTGAGTCTGCCACTGAGTCTTCTCTGACATCACCATACACTGTGTCTAAGAATAAATACTAGTTTCTAAATATAGTAACAGGGGCCAGGGATTTAGCTCAGTGGCATAAGTACCTGCCTGGCAAGTGTAAGGTTTTGAGTTTGATCCCCGTACCAAAAAAATTAAAAATTAAAAAAACAAAAATAGAGTAGTCAAGGTACTTCTTTCTCAAATTACCACACTAAATACAGTAACAATTAGCAAAATTCATACTCTGTTTTTTTTCACTAAAGTTAGATATAACTTGATTTGATAAGTTAGGTCAGTAAAAGGCTGGTTGACCCATACAATTTTAAAACAATTCACAGTATGAAGTTCTAAAAACTTTTTCATTTTTTCTCATAGCCATAAGTAATCATATATAAAGCATGTCTTCCAAAAGCTAACAAATCTTAAACCTAACATATAATGTTATCTTTTAAAAAACTTTTATTAGTGCATGTTTGCATACATAATGATTACATTCACTGTAGGGATTAGTACATGTACATAACACTTCAATTTCCTATTTTTTTGTACTGGGAATCAAACTCAGGACCTTGCAGCTGGTCAAGCAGGCACTTATGGTGCTGAGCTATATGCCTGGTTTCTTCCCCCTTCTTTTACTCCCCTTTTACTTTTCCAGCATCAGATTCATTTATTTATCTTATAAGAACTTATGAGGTTTATTATCATATATACAGATTATAGAAAGTCCTAATGAACACACATACACACAAACTATAGCCAACAAAGTAAAGGATACAAAATCAACATACAAGAAATCAACCATATTCTCATATATTAGTAATGACTTCAAATATGAAATTAAGAAGTTAAACCAGTTAACATGGTACACATCTGAAGGCCCCAGCTATCAGGAGGCTGAGGCATGAGAATGATTTGAAGCCAGAAGTTCAAAGTGAGCTTGGATAATATAGAAAAACTATACCTCAAAAAATATAGTAGCTTTATTAACTATTGTTATTCTCCTATTATTTTGTTGTGAAATTTTGTTTTACCTTTTTTCCATAAAAGGAAAGTCAAAAAATACAGTAACACCAAGAAGATTAAAATACTTCATAATAAATTTAATATGTATGGTACTTACACACAGAAAACTACAAACCATTGCTAAAAAGTTAAAGAAGATATAAATAAATGGAGAGAGGTTCATGGATTAGAAAATTTAGTATTGTTAATATGGCAGGATAGTCATACCTTGGTACTCAGACACTTTGAAACTTGTCAAATATGATGCTGGACATATTTTGGTAGGAAAATCTCACCTCATTACTCTTGTTTAGTACTAGAAGTTTAAACTAGTATTTGTCAGTTTCAATTACCTTTTGACTCACTACCCTTTCTAGCCAAATAATTTGTTTGGTACTTATGGTACTTGTCATGCCACCTGAAACCAATTAATGACAAGAACTTAGGTACCACTGTACTCCAAACTGATCCATACATTCAACAAAATCGCTATTGAAATCCCAGCTGACTTTTTTTACTTTCAGAAATTGAGAAGCTGAATTTCCAAAATTTATGTGGAAATGCTAAAGACCTAAAGGAGCAAGACAGTGAAAAAAAGGAAGGGGTTATACTGCCCAATTTCAAAACATAATAGGGCTGGGGTGTTGCTTAGTGAGGGCTTATTTAGCAAGTGTGAGGTCTTAGGTTCAATCCTCACCACTACCACAGAGGCAGGGTAACACAAAGCCACAGTACTCAAAATAATGTGGTATTATATGCCACAAAATAGTGTGGTACAGAAAAGGATATATATAATGGAATTGAACTGAGAATCTTAAATAATAGTCAATTGATTACTCACACAGGTGCCAAGGAAATTTAACGTAGAAAGGATAAACTTTTCCACAAATGGTACTGTGGTAACAGTTACAACCTCATTTAAAAGTATGTATTTGGACTCATCTCAGACCATACACCAGAATTAACTCAAAATGGATCACAGATCTAAAGAATTGACACTATAAACTTTGTCATAAGACAAAGAAATACATCTCTGTGATCTTAGATTAGGCAATGGTTTTTTAGATATTACACCTAAAGCATAACTGATAGAAAAAAATTGTTACTAGGTTTTGTCAGGATTAAAAACTTTTGTGCTATAAAAGTCACCTTTAGGGAAATTCTATTTCACCATGAAAAGAAACAAAAATAACAATACATGCTACAGCATATGTGAAACACACCTTGTACTCTGTGAAGGATTCTAAGCACAAAGTCACATCTTGTATGATGTAATTTATATGAATTGTCCAGAAAAGCCAAATTCATGATAGAAAATAGATTAGTTAGTAACCTTGAGGTGATGGGGTTAAGTGATAGGAGAAATAGGGCGTGACTAAAAATGGGCATGAGGTTTTTTGGGGGATGATGAAAATGTTCTAAAATTAGATTGTTGAGATGGTTGCATAATTCTATAAATTTACAAGATCATTGGATTGTGTACTTAAAATAAGTGAATTTATGACAAGTATTTCTTTAATGAAATCATAAAAACATCTTAAACTCAGATGTGTAAAGAAAATCTTAATTTTTCCTTGATGGATAATGCAGCTGTTATTAATTATAATTTATTTTCCTACCCATAAGAAGGTAGTCATAAATTCAGCTTATTTGCTATCAGTAAAGGATTTTTTGAATAAACTATCTTCTATAGCCTCATTTCTTGATACATTAGTCCTCAAACATTGTTTCAGAAATTAAATAAGAAATGTTTTTACAGTTCAACTCTTTACCACTAGTGTAAATTCTGTATACCACACATTCTGTCTGCCTCTTCTAAAGAAAATAATGAAACATTTTTTGTTCTCTTAGATTCATGGTGTGTAGGAGACATAATAGTATGCCTCCTTGACAAATGATCTAACCAAAACAATGCAGGAAATGTCTAGACTATTGCAAAGAGAAAATCAATCTCTTCACTAAGATGGAGAAGGGGTGGGGGACAAGGGATATCAAGAGACAGACACACTGGCTCTTGAAAATGTGTAGTTGACATTATTTTTGAAAGTTTCATTTTGTAGTTTGGTGAGTAATACTAGTTTTAATGAATTTGCTATGAAAATAAATAATCTCTGTTAAGAGTTCAAAATAAGTAAATAAAAGGCAGTGGGATTTGTGGAAGTCAGTCATTGTTGAATAAAGATTATAATGCACATTATATACTGTTTAAATATGCATTCAAGATTATTTGAAGAATTTTCTATTTTCTTAAAACATTCTTAAGGAGGTAACACTCAAGCCCAGCTAAACAAAGAGTAGGTGTTAGCTTGTTAAAAGAGAAAGTTTATGGCCTATGCAAAGGCATCCTACAGACAGGAGATGGCATGGGCAGAGGCAAGAAGTGGTACAACATACATATTTTGATGCTACTAAAATGAAATTTAGGATGGAGCTTGGTGGGAGGAGCCTGGAGGGGTATTTAGGAGCTGGTACAAAGGACCCTGTATTAAGGAGCTTGCCCTCAATTTTGTAGGGTGTGAACAGGCCTCCAGTGGGTGTAAATTTTGCTTTTTACATTTTAAATGGATCTCCTTTGCTTTGCTTGTGTTCACTACCTTCAGTCCAGCTCCATAACATAAAAAGTTAACATAATTCTACAAAGAATATATTTTATCTCCAGTCATCAGCAGACTTAGGCTCATTATGTTATGGGCTTTTCAGGCATAAATGTTTATCTGTATTTTCTCAGGTAAATTATTGCTTCTAAATAGCCATAATCTAATTTGGAAAAGAAAATCTGACATTTTTATTGGTTTACTTTTCACTTGCCATATGATAACAAAGCACATTTTCTTCTTACTTTTTTTCCAGCATATTTTAACTGTAGCAGGATGAATTGAAAACTCTTTCAAAGAATTTAATATAGTGCTTTGTAAAATACCATTTAGAAATTTTAACTACTTGCACTCTATGATTTGGGGTTTCATTTTAAAAACTGATTAATACTTATGAGGAATTTTGGTTGGCTGATTTTTTTAAAGCAGTAGTTTCTATAATAGGCAAATATAATTTTAGATGCTTTTATTTATGCAATTATGTGTTTCTTAATCACTTGGCAACTGCTATGTTAGAATTTGTTTTGAAAGACATGATTAGTGGATATGTGCTCTTATCTGTTTTTATCTTAAATACTTATTTCATACTGCTTCTAATTTGAATAATCATTTAAAATTTTGTAATGAAGTTATAAGAGGTAAGGGGTCTGGACTAGGCCTTAGACTTGTGTTTCAGGCCTGACCCACTCCATAGCCCTAAGGTGTTTCTGAATGCCTTTGTCTTCTGACTCTCTGCCCTTCCTAGGGATGGGGAGTGGCTTTTGGAACCATCTAATTTGAGGAAGAAGACCTGTACACAGTCTGTCATTCAGTACATTTCTGGTAACATAATAATGTTATAAGATGATTCTGCATGGGTCTCCATAAACTAAATTCATTTACATTCTTAAAGGGCTGTCAGAGATATGTTAGGATAGCAGTGTCTGAAAGCCAGAGGGAAAGAGTTTCTTGCTCTTGGATGTTTATTTGGTTCTTTGATGAGGACTATGGCTAAAAGCTTAAGTTTAAATGTCAAAAAGACTTATGTTCCCATCTTAGATTCAGCTATTTACTATATTGCCTTTGAGGTAATGTTTAATCCTTTTAGTCACAAGATATGTACCTGTAGTACCTGTTTTATGAAGTTTAGAATTAAATAATGCTTAGGCAAAAGGTTTATTCACAGGAAGAATTCTCTCCAATAAATATTTATTTTTAATTTTTATTAGTATGTGTTTTAAACATTATGCTTTTAAATGTGTTCAGTACACTGGGGAATTGGTACATGTTCATTACCCATTTTAATTCATTTTTTATTTCCTCCCCTCTTTCCCTCTTTCATCACCTTCCCATTTGCAAAAATAAATTCTTATTGTCCTCTTTTGGGACCATAGTCTCATTTTTCTTTTTCTATTTAAGCATTATTAGATAAGTAAAGCTTCATTTTATACTAATGCTGGAGAAACTATGTAGTAACTTGGCCAGTTATCATTTTTCATTATTTATTTTGATGATAAAATGTATATGAAACAATTTTTTTGAAGACATAAAAGATTAAATAAGATTATTCTGGTTAGATTTAAAGTGCCCCTAGTAAGATTACTGTTACTAGAGAGAATTCCACACTTTTTCCTCATGAGAAGGCTACTTTTGAATTTCTTAGCATCAGATAGACTAGTTGAAATAGGGCTGTCTGACAATTAATGGACAATTTGATGTATTATTTATCATCTGCATTCTGAAATACATATGTCAATATGCAGTTATGGGAAGTTAGGTAATGCTAAGTGTATATTCTGCCTACGAAGGTCAGGGAGGTAAGTGCCAGGCACATTCCCTGTAGGAATCCTACAGACCATGAAGTCTCTGAGGTTGCAGGGGAAGAGGTGTGGCAATGGTAGTTAGAGGTGTGGCAATGGTAGTTAGCTTGGAAATGAGCCAGGTAAAGCCTCAACAATTATTGGTAGATCCTAACTGATTAATTGGGGACCACTACTTTAAAGCAACAATGCCAAATGGAAATATGTGAGTCATGTGTAGTTTCACATTGTCTGGTAGGCATGCTTTAAAAAGTAAAATGAAAAAGAGTAAATTTTAATGATTTTTAAAATCCATTATATCCAAATATAATTTCAACTTGTAATCAGTGTAAAATTTATTAATACATTAATTTGCATTTTTATGATATTGCTTCCAGCATATCTTAATTTGAATACTAAATTTCACTGGATGTATTTGACTTGTATTTAGATTATATAAAATTTATAGCTGAAAAAGTAGACTTGTAAGTTATTTCAAACACATCAAATGTTTTTCAGTAACTGAATTTAGTTAGGTTTTAACATTTTAATTAACTGTATAAAATTCAATTTCTCAAACACACCATATGTCTAGCCTGAATCACAGGTACTTAACACAGTTTTAAAAGATTTTTTTTTAAAGAAAAAAAATCTGCCTGTTGTATTTATGTAAACCATACCTACCTTGTGTCTGACACATTTTTAAGGCCTAGAAAGGGGAGGCAGACTTTAAAATTTAACTCAAGACTGAGGGAAAAACAGTTGTGAATTCCTCATTGGAAAAATACTTTGAAGGAACTCCCTCTTGAAAGACAATCTTTTGAAGGGTGGCAGGCCTTTTGAGGACTAGTCTTAAAAATAGCTTTTTATGTTCACATGTATGTTTTTCTTAACCATGACTGTGTATTAAGCATACTATTGAGAAAATACAGCTCTGTTTTGCCCAACTTCAGAAATTGTGAACGAAATAAGCATAGATAAAAATAGCTAACAAAGGACAAAGTGAGTCCCACACACTACACTAGGTTTTATCTAGAGAAAACACTTTTAGAGACCTATTTTGTGTCTTTTGGAATTTTTTTTTTATTTTGAAGGTAGTAAAAATACAACAGAACAAGACAGAACAAAGCCAATTGAGACAATGCAGTGCAATTGGTACAGAACTTCACAGCAGGATAACAGTAATAGGTATCATAGTATATCTCATTATCTTCACAATAGTTGTGTAGTCAATTAGGTATAGCAAAATCAAATCAAAAACAGAACATTATAAAACCATTTGAAAGAGAATATTGAATAGAGTAATACAATTACTCATAATGAAACAAAACAGTGAAAAAACATTTGCCTTCAAGCAGAAGATGGAAGGAAATCCCCCATATTTGCTAAATTGCATATGGTCATCCTTTCAAGACCTGCTCAGACCTCTGTCCCCAGTTGCTAACCAGGGGGGGAGTGGGGAGAGGTGGGGTGTGTTTGTGTTTGGGATGTTTGATTTCCAGCTCACCAGGTAGGCTCAGGGGAGCCACTGACTGGGTCTCCTACTGGCTGGAGGGAGGCTCTTACCAAGAAGGCGGGCAGATTGCCTTCTGCAGCCACTTGGGTTCGACCATGGCTAGTTCTCAGCAGCTGCTGACTAGATCTCCACCTTTTGGAAATTTTAAAATTTCACTTTCTTAAGTTTTAAAGTCCATTTCTTATATTCTAGAATACCTGCTAAATGTTATTTGACTTGTGTGTGTGTGTGTGTGTGTGTGCCAGGGATGGAACTCACGATCTCGCGTTTGCCAAGCAGGCACTTATGCCGCTGAGCTAAACCCCCAACCCCGACAGATCTTTTTGTGCATGCAAGTTATTTCTATGGCATATTAAACATTCTACAATGCATTTTTAATCAGTGTATTTAATACTTTTATACTAAGTGTTTCATAAATATTCCATTTATAAGTATAAATTTCTAGTACTGTGTATGTATAGGAACCAAGGAAAATGATTAATTTTCTAGGTTTATTTAATTAAAATTTTCAAGACATTAAGTAGTTTAATGTGAATTTTTGTTTTTATATTTGACAGAATCTGATTAAAACATAGACTAAGAAATTATTTGTAAGGCAAGCAGAATGCAGAAGTTGATCAGTAATGATAAACTGTGTGATCTGACTTTTGAAAAATCTATTGGGTATGATCTTTAAAGCAGAATTAAGGCTGGGGATTTAGCTCAGTGTCATAAGTGCCTGCCTGGCAAGCACAAGGTTGTGAGTTTGATCCCTGGTACCAGAAAAAACAAAAAACAAAAAATGGATCTCTAAGGCAAAATTAGTTATTTGATATAATAAAAATAAAATCTCTGTAACAAAATATTGTTACTGGATTGAAGTGTTTTACTTGGAAACCATTTCCTTTGCCATTATATTTCTATCCCTTTGATGGCTTCTTAAGTATGGTAGTATGAGTTGATATTCTCTTCCTTGATAGTCTCAGGCATAAAAAGCATTACTAGAGCCTAGTTTTCCAGGGTACATTCAAGGTTTCACTCATAGAATTATTTCAGATAAGTTTCTTATATAGAATCTTTTGCCCTACTGTGTTGCATCTTTCATAAATCTCTAATAGCAGATTTTTTTTCTAGGTGCCCTTCTCTGGATACACAGACAACTGCAGAGAGTATATAGCTAATCAACCACTTATCGACTGGCATAGTCAATGATTGCAAGGAAAACACTACAGGACACACAATTTATACAATTATTTTGTAATTGTCACTCAAAGAGTCAAACAAAAAGTGCAGGAAATCTGTCCACACACTAAAGACCCAAAAAATCCAGCTGAGGACCTAGATCTCACAGCAATGTCCTGCATGAGTGAAGACCTAGAGCCCATGACAATGTTTTGTGCAAGTCTGCTTCACAGATCAGTGTTGGCAAGGCTCAGAAGTTCAGCAATGGAAGCTAGGAAATCTGTGCCAGTAGGATGAAGGATCTGTGGCAGCAGGCTGAGGGATCTTCAGTGGAGCCAGGAAGTGATGCTCAAGGTAAGGGCCAGAGCTCCCCTGAAAAGTACTACAGCCATCCTCAGTGACAACGAAATCTGGAGCTCCTCTGATGATGAGAACAGCTGAATTCGTATCAGAAAGCTAGTGTGACAAGCTTCTCCAAGAGACTGAATAGCACACATCATCCCTTCTAGAGCCAGGAAGTGATTGATGCTCAAGGTAAAGATCAGAACTCCCCAAAGTGAACCACAGCCATTCTCAGTGACAAGTTCCTGAGCGCCTCCAGGAGAACCAACAGCAACAGGAGAACAACACAATTTCTTTCTCTCTGGTTCTCCTTTTTATGTTGTTGGCAACAATCCTCAGGTGGGCCATATGCACACCCAGCACCGTGCTCATTCAATTCAGCTGGGTGTTACAAATTGACCACCAATTGTCAATCTACCACACCAACTAAACAAAGTTATGTTTTTATACACAAACTCACAGCAGAGTATTCATGAGTAACATTTGTTAAAATTCTTTCTAAATATTTGAACTAAATTCTAGATTCAGTGCAAAATAGTATTAGTATTTTCAAAATTTAACATTTTAAAAATTAGTAGCTCGAATGTATGTGCAACTATTCATAGTTATTTGCATGCATAAAATTTGCTCACATGGTAGATTTTAAACATGATGAAGGGTTTTAAGGCATGTGTCATTTTTCTACTAAAAATCACAGGAGAGGTGGGGGACATAACCTCCAACTAAATAGAGGAGAGAGATGGTGTTCAAAAGCTTTATTTTGGCCAGAAGGGGCAAAGTTCCAAGAGGACAGAAATATAGGGCCATTGAAAGAGGTGCTGATACTCAGTACATAAATATATTGATCTGGCACATGGAATCTGCTGTCAGGTTTTCGTAAGAGTTTAGGAAGGTACTCTTCTTTGTCACAAAATTTTAAGGTTCTCTTTTCATTCAGTCTAAAATGTTCCAGGCACTAGGGATACAGCTCAGTGGCACAGTGCCTGCCTGGCAAGCACAAAGTTATGAGTTCAATCTCTGGTACTACAAAAAAAAATTCCTCACTTTCATGGGGCTGTGGAGGGTAATAATCTTTATCAGGCATTCTGTGCTTGCACACATGCTCTCCAACCCTTTTCCTTTTCCATGCTCTCATGTTCCCTTTTCCTGGCCTGTTCATGCTCTTGAATTTACTCCCTCCCTCCCTTCCTTTTTTTCTTTTTTAGATTACTGCAGGTAGTGTCTCACTATCTAACCCCAGCTGGCCTTGAACTTGCTATATAGCCCAAGGTGTCCTTGAACTTTTAGCAACCCTCCTGCCTCAGCCTCCTAAATGCTGGGATTATAGGTATGTGCCACTATGCCTGGCTATACTCCCAAACTTCAAAAGTCACATTTTCAAGGAATAATTCAAAAAGAATACTATGAAGCTCAGACTTTACACCTACTGTATTTTCACCTAGGAATGCATAAAGGAGATGTTAATAAAATTTTAAATAGTATTAGAATTATCCTTTTTATTTTTTGTAACCTAGTGATTTTCTGGTCTTGGGGAATCTGTTTGTGTGTATGTGGTTCTTAAAGGGATATTGGTTATATGATTTCCCTGACATCCCCCAGGCATCAGTGGGTACAGTATGGCTTTGATTGTAGGTTTCCTTCTAAGACCTTTTTTATTTTTTCTGAACAGTAACTTACCCATTTATTTTTGGCATTGTCTGGGTTTGTTCCTGTCATCATTTTTCCCAAGGGCATAGCTTTTTGTGTCTTTTAAAACTTCATCATACTGGATTTTGTCCCATTTTTTCCCTTACACTGTTAGTGATTTCATTTTGTTGTTGTTGTTGATTTTTGGCTTGGGAATGAAATCTAGAACTTTGTCTGTGCTAAGTCATGTCCGACAACTGAGCTACATCACCAACTATGATTTCATTTTTTTAATACTCACTTGGTCCTTTTCTGTTTCTTTGTAGCAGTTTCTTTGACTCATTGAATGTAAGAAAATGTAATTTTTCTTCCCCGTTTTATGTTTTCTCTCTGTTTCCTTCTTGTTCAGTTTTGTTTTATGAACCTTTTGACAATCTGATAAAGTAAAACTAGTTTTTAACTTTCTTTATTAAGACTTTTTTCTTAGATGCTATGTTGGTAATAGTTTGGTAATAGTTTATCTAGATTAAAACCTCTTTGGATATTACTGGAATGGTGAATTTCCCATTTGTGTTCCTTGTCATTGTACTTTGTACTTGAGGTGTTTTACTTCCTACATCCTTTCATATTTATCAAATAGTACTAAACCAATATAGTAATATATAATACTGTTTATCTGAGTGTTTATAATTTCATCATATGCAGTTTGGAAACTTTGTGCTCTGAGATATTCTTTTTTTATTTTATTTTTTTAGATTTTTCCATGACTTTAAAAAAAAATTTATTTAAAGAGAAAAAAAAGCAAAACAGAAAAAAGGGTAGAAACAATACAGAATTTCAGAAAAAAAACCAGTAAATCACTAGTTGATAAATTACATATTGTCTTCTTTGACATAGTTGTTCAAGTACAAAATTAAAGCATACAAAGTGGACATTCAAACAGTAAGGCTGAAAACAGTTCTGTTCAATGATCCAATAAAAACTTAGCAACATGGTTATCAATCCTACACACTTAAACATAAATGCAGTTATATCCTTTAGAGCACTTTCTTTTCCTCCTTCTGCTTTTTAAGTTCATTATCTGTTTAGTTATATCATGTTTCAGGTTGCTCAGTACCTTACTCATCTGTTTTGTTGTTGTTATTTACTTTTTAATCACCTTATATTCTGTTCCTTTGTTTTTGAGTTTCTCCTCATCCATGCCTCATGGTTCAGCTTTGGTGGAGCTGGGAGTTTTTTGGAGGTTTTTTGTTACTTTGTTATCTTTTTTTTTTAATTTTGAAGGTAGCAAAATACAGCATAACAAGACAGAAAAAAGCCACTGAGACAGTGCAGTGAAATTGGCACAGAACCTCACAGCAGGTCACCAGGACAACAGCAATAGGCACAATAGTACATCCCATTCTCTTCACATTAGCTATTCTTTCAATCAGGTAGAGCAAAATGGAAGGAAATACCAAACTTATAAAAACAGAATATTGAATAGAGCAGTACCACTAATCAGAACTGAGCAAAACAGTGATAAAAATATTTGCTTTCAAAGAGATGGTAGAAGGAAATCCCCCTTACTTGCCACACTGCATACATTCATCCTCCTAAGAGATAATCAGACCTCAGGCTCCCACTTGCCAATGGGGTGGGGGTGTGGGGGTGTGGATGGATGGATGGATGGATGGTTGATTCTTAGCCCACGTGCAAGCAGGCCCACAGCCACTTACCAGAGCAGTGAGTTGGCTGCCTGTTCTCCCAGTGCCCCAAGTTCCAGCATGGTGCAGACCTCAGGAAATGCCAATAGTTCTTGCCCTGGAGCAGCGGTGGCTTGTCAGGCCCCAGCCACTTACCAGGGTGGCCAGCTGTCTGCCTGTTCTCCCAAGTTCCAACATGGTGTAGTCTTTTTATTTTAAAAGTAGTAAAATCCAACAAAACAAAACAGAGCAAAACCAATAAAAATGAAGCAGCAAAATTGGTACAGAACTTAAAAGCAGGATACTAGGAAAACAATAGCTAACACAGTATATCTTGTTATCTTCATAATAGTTGTCCATTCCATCAGGTATAGCAAAATTAAAGCAAAAGCAAAACAGATTATTGAATAAAGCAAACAGTTAACCAGAACAAAGAAAAATAGAACAATATTAGATTTCAAAGACAAGATAGAAGGAAATCCCCATATTTGCTATAGTGCATACTATCATCCTCCCAAGAGATGCTTAGACCGCTGGCCCCAGGCCTGAAAAATCAACTAGACAATGCTGAGTCTCTGGAGGCACTGATTTTTCTCTTCCTGGACCCTGGGCTTGCACGGCTTACCAGAAAGCCTGGCTAATTGGCTTCTTCACTCTGAGATATTTCTTAACGTAGAACACTTTAAGCAGCATGAAGCCTTACTTTCTGAAAAGTGTATTTTTTTTTAATGGTACTGGGAGTTGAAACCAAGGCTTTTGGATTGAGCTGCATTCCCAGTCCTTTTTTTTTTTTTTTAATCTTTTAATTTGAGACATTGTCTTGCTAAGCCACCAGCTTGCCTGTGTTCAGCTTCAATGGATGATCCTCCTGCCTCAGCCTCTGAGTACTGGGATAATAGGCATGCCATGCCATACCTGGTGAAAAGTAATTTTTTGATAGACTTTATCAATTGAAAAGTTTTTTTAAAAAATAAAACATCTTTTTTCATTTGTGCTAGAGCAAAACTAGTGTCTCTCATTGATACTCTGACACTTTCATTCCTGGTTTAAATTGTGTCAATTCCAGTGCTCTGTGCAGACTAACCTCTTCACACTGTCCCTTTTCCTCTGCAGGCTATTTAAAGTTCAGCTATGCTAGGGCCTCTCACTCACACAAGCAACTGTTCTAAGACTTCAGGTCAGGGAAATCAGCGACCAGGCCAGGTGGCCTGCTAGGGGAGCAAGGGACATGAAGAGTGCCTGGAGAGATGGGAATCCGGGTCCTGGTCAGAAGTCTGTTAGGTAGTAAGGGTGTGAATACATGCTCAACTCACTCAAAATATGCTTTTGAAATAACCTGCATTGGCGCATGTAACAGCTGTACACAGACCTGATGTGATTTATGATAAGTCTGATTGTCAATGACAAGTTATACATTGTGGCCAGCAATTGTGCAGTATCCCCAGGTATCACATCTGAAGATAAGTGGAATTTAAACCAGGTGATTGATGATAAAGAAAAACTTCACTTCCTGCCCTCATAGGGTCTTCTAACATAAACACATTTGCTCATATCCAGGGAGTGGAATAGGCACAAGACACTGATCACAAAGCAGGCATATTTAACTTAGCACATAAAAACAAAGGACAACCTCATATTCACAGGACATTGACCTGTTTTTCTAACCCTTTCTTCTCAAAGGAAACCCTTTCCCTTAAAGAATAAAAGGTTTGATTGCTTCTAAACTTGATTGGAGAATCTGCATTTAACATAAACCCTGACCTGCAATTCCTGGGTGAGGCCATTTCCAAAATGTCAAGTTTAGAAACTAACCTTTAAAAGAATGAAGAATTTTCTGTTGTTTTCAAAGAGTCAACCCTTTTATTAAGATAGGTACTAAGGAATTATTGAGGTTTATTTTGCCACAAAATTCCCTGTTTAGAAGGTGTCGATTTGTAGCTATTGTTTTTTTCCTTTTTAGAATTTAAAAGAACGAAATGAATGTTTTTGTTTAAAAGTTTAGATTTTTAAAATTACATTTCCATGCACATATTTTTCTAGAAATACATATAGTTAATGTTTTTTAAGAGATTTCAAGGTCACAAGCTTAGACACATTCTGAGACATTACTTTGAGGGATAGTAGATCTTAATAATTTTTTGTAAGTATCAATAAACACTTGCAAACATTAGACAATATATGAATTGAAAGATAAAAGCAAAAGTAGCACTTCAGCTCTCACAACCCAGAAAAAAATTGTCATTGACAAGTAATAATTCCAAATAGCTCCCTATCCTTGTATAGCTAGAAGAAAAATTGGAAAGTACTCAGGATATACAGGAAGTTTTTTTCTTTTGATTTTTTTCTTTAAAGAGAAAAAAAAATGTAAAGGGTAGAGAGAATACAGAATTTCAAAAAAAAGGTAAACAGTAAGAAATCACTAGTTGATAAATTACATAGTGTCCTCTTAGAAATAGTTGTTCAAGTTTCAAAATTAAAGCATACAAAGTAGATATTCAAACAGTGAGACTGTAAACAGCTACAGATGCATGAGTCTCTACATGTATTTCTATCCTTTCTGTATCAGAGGGAAAAACAAAACCTAGCAAGACAAAATAAAACAAATTCCTATAAAAACATGAAACCAAAAAGTCGTATAAAACCACAGTACAAGGTGATCTACAATGATTACTGTGTTTTTTCTTATCTTCAATAGAATTGTCTATAACATCAGATGTAACTGAATATAGCAGTATAATTGAATATAGTAGTAGATAACAATATTAGTAAAAATAAAACATTGTAGACAGTATAAAACTTCAAAGGCAGGTAATAATCAAACTAGAGTAGATATTCTAGTGAATCTTGTCATCTTCAGTGCAGTTGCCTATACTCTTAGACTTGATACTATCAATCATAACAGCTTTGAATAAAATCTATCAAAAAACAGTAATCTAACCAGTTTCAATTATGATCAGTCATGGTAAAACAGTGTTGGTTATACAGAGCTTTAGATTAAGTTAATAGGAAATCAAGGATGATTACCATACTATATCCTGTTATTTTCGGGATAACTGTCTGTGCCCTCAAATCGAGTACAGGTAGAATGAGTGGAACAGAATATAATACATCTAAGCAGAGTGGTGTGAGTAATGTGGGTTTTAAATCCTGGTACACTATTAACAATATAGTGTATTGAGACCATCTATGTGAGAGATTCTAGCCACCCTTCTCTACCTCATTTCTGCTATGCACATATTTTTCTGCCTTTGTTTGTCTACTTTTCTCCTTCATTT
>PVLA01016937.1:0-19017 GCA_004027455.1 Hydrochoerus hydrochaeris
ATGAAGTTGGTGGGAATATCAGCAAGTTTCCCTGTGAGAAATGGCCCACAGCCAAGGTTTCTGAAGATTTGTTGACCTTGAAGCCTCCATGGTGCCCTGTAGCGAGGCCAGAGTCCACTTGGGGATGTGCCTTCCTCTGGGTCCCAGTCTTCAGTGAAACCCGGTAGGTGCGTGGTCAGCCGCGTGTGCCTTGGGAATCCATCCTGCCATGTGCAATTTTCCCTTGAGCTGGTCTAGGGCTTGGAAAGGAGACAGATTGTGTTTAAAAGTGAAGAATGTCAGTCCCACCAGTGAAACTGATGCCTCCAGGACATCCTCTTTAGGTGACTTCCTCATGGGCCCATGGTCCAGGGATTCCTTTAGGAATTCTGTAGACAGGCATCTACCTCAGAGCCTCCAATTCTAATGGCACATCAGAGTCCCCTGCAGGATGCAGGGCCCTGTCCTGAGAGTGAGCATTTCTAACATGTTCCCCAGAGTTCACCCTATCCAGGTGATTTAGGCCTCTTCGGAGCTGCTGTTCATAACACAGTGATTGAAGATGAAAGCCTCCACAGGCCTCAAGTAATTCGTGTGGCAATGAAGATGGGATTAATGACGGCAATGCTGACTGGTGGCACCAAGCCTCCATGTCTCTGACACTCTCCTGCTCTCCCTTCTTGCCCTCCTCTCTATGCAGAAGCCACTAGGGGCCATAGAAAATAAACATTCAATCCTATTGCATGCTCTCCTACTGAAAAGCTTCAAGAGGGATCCTACATGCCTTAAATCAATATCCCGATGAGGCCAGTGTAATGTCCCCTGTTCCTGACACCACCTCCCTGTCACTTGTCACTTTCGCTTGCTCTGTAGTCATCCACACCAGCCTCCTTCCCATTCCTCAACCATCACATGGGGTCTTTGCACCTGCAGTTTTCTCTTCCTGGAGCCCCAGTCCCCACTCCCACAGCCAGCTGCTTCGACCTCAGGGTCTAACTCGGAGGTCCCTTCCCCTCAAGGTCTTCTCTGACCAATGCATCTGAACTTGCTTGCAACACTTTAAGTATTTTTCTGACCAGCTTTTATCACTGCCTGAAACTGATTCATTTAAGACTCCCTGAACAGGGAGCCCCATGAAGGCAGAGACCACATGAGATGTCACTCACTTTGGTAGATTGTGGGAGACACCTCCATTGTCTCCCCTTGAATGCAAATCAATTACCGTGACTTTGATTATTTGGAGACTTATTTCCTTATACTGATATGTAGAGAGCTGGCTAGGGTATTTCCTCCTCTCTTCAATTGGCTCTAAGCTTTGCAAATAAGGCTAGCTGAGGTGCTAACAGGCAATTTCTATAGCCAGCAGACAGTCCTGTTTCCTCTTATAGTGTTCTCCATACAATACAGATAAGTACAGGAATGAACATGGAGATGTTAGAGCAAATTGCTCCTGGAATGTCAACTGAGTAAGAGCCGCAAGGTAAAGAGGCTATGACTCCCCAGGGCACAAGAGTTTACATATCAAAACCAAAGCAGTAGCCCCCCAAAACAATTCCATTGTTACCTAAATTGGATTATAGAAATTGATCCTTCCACATATCTTTATCTATGCAAATTTACAGAGATGCCAATCTTACACCTGGCCAGCCAGCACAAATTACTCATGTTAATTCCTGCCATCCTCACTGTCACTCATCCCTGAGCCACCCTCCTTCTTCACAAGATAATAAATTCTGGGTGAGGCCTAAGATCAAGGCCTTTGTCTGCATGTCCTCAGGAACACTGGACACAGGACCCTTTGGCTGCCCTTAACTTGGAATACATTTTGGTGATTTACTCTCGCCATGGGTTGCATTGGTGGTGGTAGCTTGGAATTAACTTGCTGGGATTCCAATGATGTCTCAATGGGATTACAAATATAATTTTTCGGATGGTGAGGAAAACTAGTAAGAGGACTACAACACTTTCATGACTGAAATCCTTATTCGGGTTTCCAATAGTAGAAGTGATGGTTCTAATAGATGCTCAGGATTGGTGGGTGAATGAATGAAGACATGATTCCCTCTCTGTCCTTGTATTTATTTGCTCCAGAAACTGTTGCTCTCTGTTCTCTCCCTGCTTGATAGACGCAAATAGGAAACACCTCAAAAGTACCTATAACAAGTGCTTACAGTGCTCTCATTATGATTAATTAGTAGCAACACTCAGGCAGGTTGAAATGGTGACTGGTGTTATTTTCCCCCAACAGTTCCCAGCACCTGCACTGGGCCAACTGCAGCCTCCTTTCTTCCCTCTCTGCCTCCCTCCCAAGGCTGTGTCATTGGAGGAAAAACCTTTTTAACTTAGGCAGAAGGACAGGCCGGTGCCCCAGAGGGTTCTGGGTATCCAAGCCCAGCTGAGCTAACTTCACATTCAGCATGGCCCCAGCTACCAGTGAAAGATCCTAATTTAATCACATGTCAGCTTCCCCATTCATCTTTGGTGCTGTCTGAGGCTCATCTGTTTCCACTCTGTGGCTTCCTGGTGATTGATGATCCTGCAGCTGCCCCATGGCTGGCTTCACACAGCTCACAGTGGGTGCCCAGCTCTTTGCTCTTTGCAGGCTCTTTGCAGTGTGGGTGGGTTGGACTTGAATGTGTTTGCTTTAAGGAGCCTGAGAGGAAGTGAATTGCACCCTCCTCCAATAACTATGTTGAAGCCCTAAGCCCTGAGGTGACTGTATTTGGACAGGGCCTGTAAGGAGGTAGTCAAGGTTAAAAGAGGTCATAAGGGATAGCACTGAAATCTGATAGGACTAGTGTCCTTTTGAGAATGAGAAGAGACGCAGTGACTCTTGCACAGCCAAAGGCAGCCCTCTCAAGCCAGGGAGATACACATTACTGGAAACTAGACTTTCTGGCTCCAGAGAGAGGATGTGTCTCATTTGGCACTGAGGAGGGCGCTTCCTGGGCAGTGGCAGCATTTAGCAGAGGCAAACTTTGTGGGGCTGCCCAACTCTTTGTGCCCCTAGAGATTCAGCCTGCTATTTCTAAGTCACAAAGTGAGGATGACATAAGGGACTCTACAGGCACTCAACAGTTATGTCAAGGGGCCACTGTTCACCCAGCCATGCCAGGCCAGGCTGGGGTGAGAGTTACAAGTTAGGGAACAGTCCAGGCCTCATGTAGCTCACAGACTCACCAACCTAGACAGGAGAAGACTTTGTTTTGCGAGAAAATAAAGATCAGGACTATACAACATATCTTCACCTTCACCTATAAGGGTAGAGCTTAAGAGCAAAGGCCACATTCCAGCCACACATCTGCAAGACTTAGGGAGGAGGTGGACCAGGTGGGGGACCTGGATGGCTTCTGCCAGGGGATGAATGTGGAACACCATGTCCAAAAAGAGGAAAGATAGAAACTGCTCGAGTTAGAGGTCCCTAGCTTGAGGGCTTCTTAAGGGTGCAGGGTGGCCGGGGGCCAGGAAGTGGAAAGTCCTGGATTAAGATGTTGGAAGGAGCATACAGCATCTCTGGCAAAGGAATACTCTCTACTCCTCCATGCTGAGCGTTCTCGACATCATCAAAATATTGGTGATGTTGAGACCTTTTCTGCTGATATTCTATGTCCAGCCTTCACAATTTTTGTAAATACTTGGATTCTCTTTTTGATCAAATTGAAGGGTGCCTTCAAAATTTTCATAAAGGTTTTTATGTTAATCTTTCACTCCTTTGCCATTTAAGTGCAGTTGTTGCACTGGGTTAAACTCCACTTTATCCAAGTTCTCCATTTCCTGGATAATCTGTTTGGGATCCTTCCTCTTCAAAACTGCAGCTTAAACCACCATGTGCTGCTTTTTGGTCTTCTTGAATTCTCTTTTCCAGGCTTCCTTTCCAGCTTGGTCAGTAGGGTTCATAAATTTTCTACTCTTGAGCCAGGTGTGGTGGCTCACACCTGTAATCCCAGCACTCAGGAGGCTGAGGTAGGAGGATTGTTGTGAGTTTGGGGCCAGCCTGGGCTACAAAGTGAGATCAAGGGCAGCCTGAACTGCATATCAAGACCCTATCTCAAAAAGACAAAAAAAAATTCCACTCTTGGTGGATGCTGTTTGCCTCTACCCCATAATGACAGTCTATAATGATTTACTTATTATTAAAAACCTAACACACCTGTTCAGCTTCCACAACTGCTAAAGGCAGAGAGGGGATGATTTTATTCCACAGGGTCCTTCACTTCTGCTTCGCCTCCATCACTTTTTATTTCCTTTGAATTCGCACCCCATTTGAGGAACAGTAACAACATTCATTCAGATTCCTCTACCCAGCTGATGTAGATTTCTAGCCTAAGAAAATAATCGCTAATCATCCTTGCAACATGATTCATTTAGTGGGCACCACACTGTAACTTTGAGGGCCATGATGTCAGTGCCTCTGCAGTCCACACCAAAGAGCAAAGTTTGCAGGCCCCTGAACTCTCCCTCCTCCACCATCTCTGCCAGCCCTTGGCTGAAGGAGACTTAGATCAGAGTTGGGAGGCTGGTCTAGGTTTCCACAGAGGACATTGAGCCAAAGCCCCTATGAATGATAAAACCTGACCTTCACCCAGCTTGACTTCTTTACCTGTGTTATCTGTATGGTGACCTTGCAGGACTTGTAGGTTCTGGTCAAAGACACAAGATTTTGGGGCCCTGGTCAAAGAGCTTCCTAGTTCACTGGGACCAACCTGATTAACAGCACCTGCCTCCTAGCAGACAGGGCTTCCAGGCTCTAACCTTCCTCTGACTTCAATCAAGTGCTCACTGTGTACTTTCCTGCAGCTTTGCACTACAACCAGGCTGATAGGCCAGGTTAGTTTTTAGCTGATCTACAGAGAGTTGTTAGTCATCTCTAAGTCTCAGTTGTCAGGTATAAAACTGTTGCCTGTGATGAAAGCATCAACTGTGCTCTCTTACACAGTGTTCATCAGCTGGGACTGGCACAGTGCAGCACTGCAGCCCAGGTGGCTTAAACAACAGACAGTTTTTTCTAAGCCAGGTACAGCGGGACCTACCTGTAATCTTGGCAATCAAGGAGACTGAAGCAGGAGGCCTGCAAGTTTGAGGCACGGCCAGGACCATAGGGCCTGACCTTGCTTCAAACAGAAGAGGAGAGGAGGAGAAGAGGAAAGGAACTGTATTTCTTCATGGTTCTGTGGTCTAGAAGTCCAAGATCAAGGTGATAAGTGTGCTGTTACCTGAGGTCTCTGCTTACCTTGCAGATAGCCATGCTCTGTGTGTGTGTGTGTGTGTGTGTGTGTGTGTGCTTCTTGCAGTGTTGTTGCAGATGGAGACTGGGGCCTTCTGCATGCTGGCATGTATGCTGGTGGACATGGTTTTCATTTGTGACTGAGCACCTCTGTTGTCTCTTCTTATAAAGACAGCAGTCCTATAGAGTAGGAACCCACCTCGTGACTAATTTAACCTTAGTTATATCCTTGAAGGCCCTGTCTCTAAATATAGTCACCTTGGGTTAGGGCCTCAGGCTATACATTTTGGGGCACACAGTTCAGTTCAAAGGAAGCACTCAGCAATGACAAGGAGCAAGCTAATTGATTAGCAAGAAAATCGATGATGTAGCCACTCATTTTTTTGAAATGCTATAAAAGTCAACGTGGATCTACATGACAGAAACACTTGTGCTTCTGCCCTATGGGGCAGGAGGATGATTGGGAGAAAAATTTGCATATTGCTTAGAGCAGTTGTCTCACAGATGTGTGCATCTTCCAGAACTCATGGAACTATGCCCTCAAAAGAGGTGCATTTTATTGTTTGTAAATTACAGCTCCATGAAATCAAAATTGGAATCTCTATATCAAAGGGTTAGAAAGTAAGCCTGAAGTTAAGTTGTTGTTAGGATAAATGAGTTAATGCCTGCAAAGTGCTTAGCGTGGAGCCAGGGCACAATGTAAGCACAAGTAAATGATAGCCAAGGCAACCTGAAAACAAGACGTGCTCACTAAGTGGGCCAAAGCAGGGAAGTAAACACACATGGCAAGCCGGGTGTGGTGGGGCACTCCTATTTTCCCAGCACTGGGAAGGCTGAAGAAGGATCAGTGTTCTAACTCATCACTGTACTGGCCTATGACATGAGTTTGAGGCCAGCCTGGACTGCACAGTAAACCACCCTAAAAAGAAGAAGAAGAAAACACCATAGTGGGCCTATGGCACAGGGGGATGGGGCTGCTCCTTGTCACTCAGAGCACACAGGTAGAGGTGGAGAATTTGGGCACTGGGGCCTTGGGTGCCTCTCTCCTCCATCTCTTGTCACTGTAGCCTGGGCCCTGGGAACTGCTGCCTGCAATTTGGCCCCCAGTCAGTCCTCATCTTTGTTTCTCTCAGGTACTTACTCATTGACATGCGCCCTGGTCAGCGTTGCTTCTAATTACTGGGTGCATCCTATGCGCTGCAACATATAGGCAGGAGTTATGTTTTGTGTTCCTGTAGCCCCACATCAGGCCTAAAATAATCATGGAGGCCTCTAATCCAGCTCCTGTGATTGGTTCGTTGTCCAGCGCTGGGATTGGTGGTGTGAGTGCTTCCCCCGCCTAGAGGTGGAGCCGGTGGACAGGGTAACTGCTGGAAGAAGGCAGGTCTCTCTCGACAGTTTGTCCCTTGCTGTTTGTGGCAGCCATGAATTGCGGCCGTGGCATGTTGTCCTTTGTTGGAGCCAGCTGAGTATGGACGGAAACCTCCAAGAACTGTAAGAAATAAACCTTTCCTTCCCTAATTTTGAGCATCAGGTATTTCGTGTCAGCAGCACAGAAAAGGAACCAAAATAGCAGGGCTTGACATTTTAAGTTGAACCAAATGAAAGAACCAATATGGGACCAGTTTTCACTCACAGAAATGTTAGCTTACTGTGGTTCGACCTGATACACGGTCTCTTTCATCTCCTACAACTCTGTAGAATATATGTGATCTTACTCTTCCCATTTAATTTTTTTGTTCATTTCTAGCTTGAAAAGTCTAACTTTCTTCCTTTAAGGAGCATCACACCTGCATTTAAAATATTCGATATCTTTAAAAAAATAAAAGCCTGAATGATTGGTTTTTCAAAATGTTTCTATAACATACCCAGCATCACTTCTATTCAAATGATTCTATTGTAAGACACATGCTGAGTTAAATTATCTCTAAATCCAAATGAGACACAGCTTCCATGCTTTCATTCTTATAGTCTCTTTGGTCATACAAGTCATTCTTAAAGGCAATGTCACTTGAGGCTTGAGCAAGTAACTTTTCATTTTGTAAACCAACTTTCCATTCTTACTTTAATTTTACAATTAAGTTACTAAATTCTAAAATAAGCTACACTTTTAAAATTTTGCAGTTTGATGAAAATATTTAACACATTATTATAAAAAGAAAACAAATACATTAGCACATTATTTTAAAAGAAACCAAAATGTCCTCATGTGATGTTTAGGCATAAGCAAAGCCACACAATTTTAAAATCCAAAACTGCATGATGTTAAGGTTGCCTGGATTATAGAAAATACAATCTAAAAGGGGATTTAATTTCTAAACACAAAAATAGTCATTTTTAAACCTTGCAGTACCATTCATTAAGATTGGTGCCAGCATCCTCACAAAGACCACATGGCTTTCCTTGCCCACGAGGACATCCTGTCCTCTATCCCTCTGCTTCTCCCTGGGCCTGGCTGCTGGGCCAGTGCTGCCTGGGCCCTGGAAAGGGATGTACTTGTGCTTCTCTGTTGCTCCAGAGGTTGGCTACATTCGGCCCATCTTGTCCCCTCCCAGCCTGGCCCTGCTGACAGCCACCCTCTACTCCAGGGCTCTTTGTAATTCACAGCTCATTGGCAGATCAAAAAGGATGGGGATACTCTGGGTCCCAGTGAGGACTCTCTGGGAGACCCTTTTCACCCTACTGTAAAGTGCCACCCATGCAGGAGGCAAGAGGGTCCATTTAGTTGCTCTTTGTGAAACCAGAAGAGGGAGTTGGGACCTGGCTCCAGACTGCTCCTTCCATAATGGGCTAGAGGGAGGCTGCTGTGGAGGCTGGGAAGTGGCATGAGCCCCTCCTCCAGAGCCTGAGCAGGACAAAGACAGTTAATTCCTCTGGTGTTATCATCTGGGCACAAGTGCTGGCTGCAAAGCAGCCCAGGTTGCTCTCTGTCTCCAGTGCTTCAAAAGAGAAAACTCAGCCTTGTTCTCTAGCTCTCCATCAGTGAGATGGAAATGGGCCTGGGGCGGCCCTGACTCTGACCCACAAGCGTGGCTCCCTCTTTGTGCTCTCACATGCCAGGCTGGGGGTAGGAGTCTTCCAGTCATCTGACTACTGCCACACGGTAGAGGGTCGGCCTCATGGGATGCTGGTGAGCCCTGGAATCAGGGTGACCAGGCACAAAGGCGAAGAGCCTCTGCGTGTCCTGGCAATGGAACTGACTGATTCATTCACCAAGAAATAAATACAGTGGTTGCTGAGCACTGACTTTGTACCACAACTCTAAACTGCCTCTCTCTGGGGCCAATCTGTCATTCCTGCCAAGGTAATGGGAGTCTGTTTCCCTTCCTCTTACATTGGGGCTGTTCTATGGTCTCTCTGGTCAGTAGAATATGACAGTTTTAACATCATAACTCAGTCTCTGAGATGGGGTGTAAAGACATCAGGACCGTCTGTTTCTGCCTCTTGAAATGTTCCTTCTTAGGCTGTAAATGACATGACCGTGAGGAGGCGACACAGCACACAAAGTATCCTGTCCCCATCTGTACCCTTTACCAGCCTTCCAAGCAAGACCATGTGGTGCCATATGAAGCAGCAAAAGTGTCCTACAGGACCTGACCAAACCCTTGACCCACAGAATGCTCAGCAAACAAAAGTCTCCCCCCTTTCTCTCTGTATGTGTCTCTGTCTTTGTCTCTGTCTCTGTCTGTCTCTGTGTGTGTGTGTGTGTGTGTGTGTGTGTGTGCGTGCACATGTACTGTGCTGTCAATGGATCCCACAGCCCGTTCTAGTGCTCTGCACATCCTAACCTGCATACCCCAGCCTTAGACTACTCTCTCTTTAAGCCTATCAGCTTTAGAGCAGTTATCTGTGCAACACTATGTATGACCAGGCCACCAGGAGAGCTTCCTTTTCTGTTCCTAGCATCTCAAGTAACAGCAAATACAGTTTAGGTACCTCATATATGGCAGACTCTGTTCTAAGCACCCAACCAAATGCCACTCCGCAGAGCTGATGACCAAAGTGCTGGGGACCTGGTATATCAGGAGATGACACAGGCAGGACCTTGATATCAAGAGCTCAGAGACAGGAATAGACAATAAAATATAAGCAACATGCAATTAACAAAGTGATCAGAGGAAGTGTGCAAGTCAATATCAGTTCCTCACTATGTCATTTCAAGTTCAGGTCCTCACTGTGCATATCAGGACATGGATGCCTGGGCCACACAGGGGAGGATCCTAGGCTCCTGGGTGAATGTGTGTGGACAGAGGAAAGAGGCCTGTGAGTCTGAGTGGGGAATGGAGGCAACTGTGCCAACATGTTCCCAACAAGCCCTCTGTTTTGGCTTCAGGCACAGACCTGTGTGGGCCTGCTTGGCTGGGCAAAATGGGCCCAGGCCTGTGCTCCTGGTTTGTGACTTGGAGTTAGGGCAGTCCTAGCAGGAATGTCTGAGCACTTCAGCTCAGTTTCATTTTGTTCCAGTCAATGTGGTTTAGGAGCCCATCGTCTCACTGTGATCCAGGGTCAGGCTTTCACCTGACTTTTTGTTTGAATGTTGATGTTTGGGCTCCACCTGTCTGCTGATGTAACTGTCTAGGATGGAGCTTGGGGAGCAGGGCTTTACAGCTCCCAGGGGATTCTAGCAGGCATGCAGGAGTGAGAAATCAGCAGTCAGGTGCCTGGAGAGGCACAGTGGAAACAGGCACATTTGGTTCTCAAGAGACCAGATAGAGGTGGAAGTAAGCACGGAAGAGTCTTGTGCTGGTGAATGGTGTTCAGTTTTCTCAAGAGAAGAAGTCTGATTTGCAGCACTTGCTGATTTGTTTTTAATTTCTCTGGGAAAATACCTGGAAGGGGGGCAGCTGGGTCAAGTAGGACCTCTAATCCTAGTGTTTTGAGGAATCTCCACACTGATTTCCAGAGTGGTTGTAGCTTCTGAGAGACACATAGCTGAGTGCCTGCGGGATGGAAGTGATGAGCTGAATCTCCAAGAAGCACCCCTACCTCTCAGCCCCAGGCTGTGTCTGGAAATTCCTATCCCTCCTGGGCCAGCCAACCTGCCAGGTCTTCTCTGAAGCTAAGGGGGTACTCCACAGAGTAGCTCTACCAGAGTCCAGGCAGCCTTCCTCAAAGGAGTGTCACTCATGCTGTGCTCTATTTGCTTAGCTCTGGGACTTTGTACATTGGAAAGTGACATCCTGAGCTCTGGCCATTGTCACCAGCACTGCAGTGGCTTGCCTTACTGAGCACTGAAAGAATGCCAAGCATCATGCCAAGGGCTTTCCCAAGATTGTGTCATTGAGTCCTGACCATAACATAGAGGCTTTGAGATAGGTACTATTGTTTTCATCCTGTTGTGCAGAGGAGGAAACCAAGGCACAGGAAGCAAAATACACTGCCCAAGGCTAAGTGGCTACTGTGCCCCAGGTGACCTGTCTCCAATACAGAAAGCACATTTCCATGTTGGTACTGTTCTTTTTATTCTTGTTGAAGGAGGGCAGGGCAAATAAGAAGTTGCTCTGAGTACCTTTTTACCTCTCCTTACTCTTTCATTTTCATGAGAAAGGACCTGGCAATGGTGGCCTTCATTTTGGGTACAAGGAGCCAAAATCTCTGGTGTGATTCAGCCTTGGTCCAGGAATCCAGGGGACCAGGGCTACAGACACCTAACTGCAGTGCCTTTCAGCTCCCCCTACTCCCCTGCAGGAGCCATTTGTGCTGCAAATTAGCACTGTAAATGCCTTTTAACTATTCCTAGTTGTGAAAGAGACCAGGCTAAAAGCCTCCACCTCCCCTCCCCATCTAGGTAGGAAGCAGAGTTGGCCTCCCTGCCAGGGAATGGGGACCAGCCTCTGCCCACCCTCCCAAGCAGCAGCTTCATAGTTCTTAGCATGCGTTTCTCCATCACACAGGAGAAGGTGATAATCCAAGCTTCCCAGGCTTGTTTGGGGGCAGGTAAAATGCCTCATAGAGTCGCTGCACACTGAGTAATGAGAGGAATAAGGAGTGTTGCAGTTCTGCTGGCGACTGTGCGAGGCCAGGCTATGCCAATCCGGCCCAGGCAGGTTTGGTGCCTGAGTCCTCTTGACTCTGAGCTCAGGATCTTCTGGTCTCAGCGCATCAATCCTTGCACCTTTCCCCGCCAACAACAACTTGGTCATTTGGAATCATGTGAGCAGAGAGAACACAAGACCTTCCCTGTAGACACTCAACATTCTCATCATAATCAGAAGATTTTGTTACAATAAAACAAACAGGCCTTAACTAAGAGAGAGGATTTACCTGCTGTGCTGCAGATATTGAGTCTAGTTTGTTACTTACAAATGAAGCAGAAACATTGGAGGTGCAGCAGAGAGAGCAGTGTTCAAGGCCACAAGATCCAATGCCTAGGTTCAAAATCACTTCAACCATGCAACACACACCCTCACCCTGTGTGACCTTAGCTGTCTGTGCTTCAGCTCTCTACTCTGTGAAATGAGGATAGCAATGCTCTTCTTAGCGGTTTGTTGTGAAGGTAGAGCATGGGAAGCACCTCGCTACTACTAAGACACAGTAAGCACAAGGCCTGAGTTTGCTGGGATTATTAGAGGTCTTTGTTTAGTCATGTAGCTTTGAAACTGGAGGTTGGAAGTGGAATTTCTTTTTCTTTCTTTCTTTCTTTCTTTCTTTCTTTCTTTCTTTCTTTCTTCTTTCTTTCTTTCTTTCTTTCTTTCTTTCTTTCTTTCTTTCTTTCTTTCTTTCTTTCTTTTTCCCCATTGGGTCCCACTATATCTTTCAGGCTGGAGCTGAACTCAAGTGATCCTTCTGCCTCAGTCTCCCATGTTGGGATTCCAGGTATATCACATCACACCCAGATCTCAGGGGAGGATTTTAAATCCTATGTCGCTATGCAAATCCTGCTATGGGAAGGATACAGTGCTTCCTCTGGGCAGCGGGAGAAAGGAGAAGAAGGAAAGGGGAGAGGAACCTAAGACTTGTCAGACTCTCAGCGGGGGACCTGGAAGAGAAGCAAACAAGAAGCAGGAGGTCTTCCTTCTCCCAAGGGCTTGGTACTGAGGTGGGTTTGTGAACAACAATATAGGAATCAAAGGAAGAATATAGGACTCACTCAATAGGCCCCACAGGAGGAATTCAGGTGACTGGACCACCTCTTCATTGTGGCACCCAGCATTTGGACAAACATCAGTCACACAGTATGACCCTAAGATACACACTACTGATAGATGATACTAGTGGGATTGAAAGACCAAATATTAGCCTGAAAGGTGAAAATGACAAAACAAAAAAGCAAAATCCAATCTCAATCATGTAGTCCATCAGGAGCAAGTAAAGGAGACATTGAAATAGAGGACTTTAAATCTCACACACTGGAAATCTCTGAAAAGGTAGCAAGTGAAATAAAAAGAAAAGCCATGAGGCCATAGAGAAAATCAATTTAGAAGTAACCTCTCATGGAAAGACAGAAATGACAATCTTAGTAAAGGAGTTGCTAAGCACAGCTAGAGAAGAAGCAGATTTAAAAAAAAAAAGTACAAGAGCATGGGAAGATGATCGAAACCTTGAATAAACAATATAGAAAACAAGCAGAATCCATGAAACAAAATCAAAGAGATATCCAAGAAATAAAAAATTCTCTTGAAAACTGGCAAAACCATTTAAATGAAACTGAGCATAGAATTTCAGACCTTGAGGACAGGATTGCAATGAGCAATCATGAAAGGCTAAAACTTTTAAAAATAACAAAGCAGCATGAAATGACAATCCAGTAGCTTCCAGATGATACCAAGAGAAACACTATAAAACTAATAGGCATCAGTGAAAATGTAGGAGTCAATGTAAATGACATAGGTAAACTATTCACAGAAGTAATAGCAAAAAATTTCCCAAACTTGGGGAAAAAACTGATATGCGAGTAAGTGAGACATATAAAATACCAAACAGTCAAAACTAAAATGAATGTACACCCAGACATATAATAATTAAAATCTCAGCCATACAACATAAAAGCAGAATCCTAAAAGCTATTAGAGAAAAGGCACAATTCACCTATCAAGGAAAGCCTATCAGAAACATGGCAGAGTTTTCAGCACAACCCCTCAGGTCAAGACAAACTTGGAGTGAAGTACTTCAAACCCTGAAAGAAAATAACTTTGAACACAGACTGATATACCCATAAAAACTTTCATTCAAATTTAATGGAGAAACAGGATACTTCTATGGCAAAGAACAACCGGAGAAATTTATGTCCATCAAAACAACCTTAGAAATAGTGTTGAAAGACATATTAGATAGAGATAAAAAAAAAAGACCACAATCTCCAGAACAACAACAGAAAGAAACCATCAGGCAGGACAAGCAATTAAACAAGGGAGAAAAACTGAAAATGAACAACACAACACAACATGGAAAAGTTGAGCCAGAACATATCAGTTATACCCATAATTGTAGATAGCCTTAATTCTTATATCAAAAGAAATAGGTTGACAGAATGGATCAAGAAACAGGATCCCACAATATGCTGTATACAGGAAAAACATCTGGCCCAAAAGGAAACTTGTAGATTAAAAGACAATGGAAAGAAAACAGCATTCCATACAACAGGAACCCAGAAAAAAGCAGGAGTAACTATTCTGTTTGCAGACAATGTGAACTTCAAACCTAAAATGATTAAAAGAGATAAACAAGGTCACAACATACTTGTCAGTGGAAAAAGTCAAGAGGAAGAACTAATAATTATAAATATATATGCACCAAATACAAGAGCACCCAACTATATAAGACAAATACTAATAGACACGAACAACCAAATACACAAGAACACAATTATAACAGGCGACTTTAATACCCCATTGTCACAAAGAGATAGATCAACTGGACAAAAAGTCAGCAAAGAAAAAATGGAACTGAGTCATACCTGAGAGCAAATGACTTAGTAGACGTTTACAGAGCACTCCACTGAACCACATCAAAATTTACATTCTTTTCAGCTGTGCATGGCACATTCTCTAAAATAGGCAATATATTAACCCATAAAACATTCTTAAGTAAATGCAAAGAGATTGAAATTATCCCATGCATATTATCTGACCATAGTGCACTGAAATTGAAAATTAATAGCAAAAGAAACTACAAAACCTGTATAAATACATGGAAATTAAGTAACAACCTGCTGAACAACCAGTGGGTTGCTGATGAAATTAAAGAAGAAATAAAACAGTACTTACAACTCAATGAAAATACAGAAACAAAATAACATAATCTGTGTGGTGCAATGAAAGCAGTCTTACGTGGGAAATATATAGCAATAAATTCTCATATCAAAAAAACAGAATGAACACAAATAAATAACATAATGCTACATCTCAAGTATCTAGAAAAAGAAGAGCAAGTTACACCCAAAGCTCAAAGAAGAGAAGAAATTTTAAAGATCAGAGCAGAAATTAATGCAATTGAAACCATTAAAAAAATACAAAGAATTAATGAATCAAAAAGCTGGTATTTTGAGAGAATAAACAAAATTGAGAAACCTCTGTCTAACCTTATCAAGAAAAAGAAAGAAAAAAGATAAATTCATGCAATAAGCACTAAAAAGAAGGAAATTACCACAGATCCCATGGAAATTCAAAGCATCATGGATACCTACTTGGAAAATCTCTACTCACATAGCATGGAAAACACAGAGGAAATGGACAGATTTCTAGAAACATATGAACTACCAAAGCTCAATCAACAAGATATAACAATTTTGAACAACCCAATATCAGCTATTGAAATTCAAAAGATAATTAAAAGCTTACCAACAAAGAAAAATCCGGGTCCTGATGGAATCACGGCTGAATTCTACAAGATATTTAGAGAACATTTGATGCCAATACTCCTTAAACTCTTCAACAACATTGAAAAGGAAGCAATCCTCTGTAAATCATTCCTGGAGGCAAGTATTACTCTGATATCAAAACCACAAAAAGACATAACCAAAAAGGAAAACTATAGACCAATGTCACCAATGAACATTGATGCAAAGATTCTTTAAAGAATACTGGCAAAAGGAATGCAGGAAATCATCAAGGTGATTATGCATCACGACCAAGTGGGATTCATTCCAGGAATGCAGAGATGGTTCAACATACACAAATCAATAAATGTAATACACCACATCAAAAGACCCAAAAACAAAAACCACATGGTCATCTCTATAGTTTCAGAAAAAGCTTTTGATAAACTTCAACACTTTTTCATGATAAAAAACTTTCAGAAACTCGAAATACATGGTATCTACCTCAATTTGATAAAGGCCATCTATCACAAACCAACAGACTACATTATACTAAATGGACAAAAACTGAAAGCTTTCACTTTAAAATCAGGAACAAGAAAAGTATGTCCACTATCACCATTCCTATTCAAGATAGTGCTGGAAATACTAGCCAGGGAAATCAAACAAGAGAGAGGAATAAAAGGAGTAAAGATAGGAAAGGAAGAAGTTAAACTATCAATATTTTCAGATGACATGATACTCTATATAAAAGACCCAAAAAATCGATTAAAAGACTATTAGAGGTAATAAACAAATTCAACAATGTAGCTGGATACAAAGTAAATGCTCAAAAATCTATTGCATTCTTTCCACAAACAAAAAACTCACTGAGAGAGAAATTATGGAAATATTACCCTTCACAATAGCATCTAAAAAGGGGAGATACTTAGGAATCAAACTAAGCAAGAATGTAAAACCTATATGCTGAAAGTTATACTATGCTTTTGAAAAAAGGAGTTTGAAAAAGATATTAGAAAATGGAAGGATATTCCTTGCTCTGGGTTAGGAAGAGCCAACATTGTGAAAATGGCCATATTCCCAAAACTGTTACACAGATTTAATGCAATCCCAATCAAAATATCATTAATATACCTTACAGAATATACACTTATAAATATACATTACAGATATAAACACTTACAGAATAAACACTTCTAAACTTCATTTGGAAACAGAAGAAACATAGAATAGCAAAGGCAACAAATGTCAGACGGGTGGCATCTCGATTCTTGAAACTATACTACAAAGCCACAGTGATAAAATCAGCATGGTACTGGCAAACAAATACACCGGAGGATCAATGGAACAGATTAGAAGATGCAAACACAACTACAAAGACACTCAGCCACCTGATAGTTGACAAAGGAGCTAAACATGTTCACTGGATGAAGGATAGCCTCTTTAATAAATGGTGTTGCAAAAAAGTTCTGCCCTTGCTGAAGACTGAAACTAGACCCATGCCTATCACCATGTACTAAACTAAAATAAAAATGGATCAAAGATCTAAATATTAAACAGAAACACTAAATCTACTGGAAGACAAGGCAGGTAGAAATCTTGGAGACATAGGGGTAGGCAAAGAATTCATGAGAAAATGTAAACCACACAGGAAACCCTTCAAAGAATCAACTGGGACCTCATATTATGAAAAATTTTTTGGACTCCAAAAGGTAACACCAACAAAGTGAAAAGAAAACCCACAGAATAGGGAAGAATTTTAGCCAACAATCCCTCAGACAAAGGACTTATATCCAGAACACATAATGAACTGTAAAACATCAAGCCCCCAACTTCAAAGCCCCTCTCCAAAAATGGGCATCTGAGATGAACACACATTTCTCAGATGGAGATATACAAATGACAAATAAATAAATGAAGAAATGTTCACCATCACTGGTCATTTGAGAAATACAAGTTAAAACAGCCTTGGGATTTCATCTCACTCCAGAAAGCATGATTACCTTCAAGAAATCAATTGATAACAAATGTTGGTGAGGCTGCGGGGAAAAAATAAATGCTTCTCCACTCTTGGTGTGAGTGTAGACGGGTTCAGCCATTGTGGAAATCAGAATGGAGATTGCTCAGAAGATTAGGATTGGAAGTTCCATTCAATCCAGCTTCTCCAATACTGGGTATTTTCCAAGAAAAACTGAAACATGCCACAGGGATATATGTGCACCCATGTTTATAGCAGCACAATTTGTAACAGCTAAATCTTGGAAATAACCAAAATGCCCATCAACCACAGAGTTGATGAAAAAGAGGTGGTATTTTTACACAATGGAATATTACTCAGCTATAAAAAAGATGATCTTGAGGCCTTCATATAGGTAAATGGAGGCAACTGGAGACTATCCTCATAAGTGAAATAAACAAGAATAATATTTATAAATATCACATTGTGTCTCTGCTGTACAAAGTAATAAACTGTAGGAGTAATAAGATCTGAAATGTGGAATAGCTATTGTAAAAAAGAAAGGGAAGGAAAGTGCTCTAAAGGATATAACTGCATGTATGTTTTAGTGTGTAAGTTAGACAATCATATAACTAAGTTTTTGTTGGATCATTGAACAGAATGGTTTGCACTCTCATTGTTTGATTGTCCACTTTCCATACTTTAATTTTGGGACTTGAACAACTATTTCTAAGATGACAATATGCAATTTATCAACTAGTGCTTTCTTAGCATTAATTTTTTGAAATTCTATAGCATTTCTACCCTTTTCCTTTTGTGCTTTTTTTCTTTAAATATAAAAAAAAATTAAAAAGAAAGAAAATGAAAAACCAATCAAAACAACCAAAGGAAAAAAAAAATAAAACTCTTGTGGTTTCCACAGTTCTATGGTAGTAGTCCAGTTGCATCCCTGAAATGTGCTGTGTAACCCCATCAAGTTTGCAGTAGGGTTTCTGATGGATA
This sequence comes from Hydrochoerus hydrochaeris, assembly GCA_004027455.1. Classification (NCBI taxonomy): domain Eukaryota; kingdom Metazoa; phylum Chordata; class Mammalia; order Rodentia; family Hydrochaeridae; genus Hydrochoerus; species Hydrochoerus hydrochaeris. Next base: position 17,920 of record PVLA01016937.1, read on the forward strand.
TGGAGCTGATCTTGACCTCTGGATGTGGGGGCTGCAACTGGTCTTGAGCTGACCATGTTCTGGAAGTCTGCTTCTCCTTACAATGATTGTCTCTATGGTGCTGTCCCAGGTACTGTGGACACATGATAGGGAAAGACTAAGGTTTCTCCCAAACTTGTGTTCATACCTTGTTCCACACCACTCACTCTTCTTACGTGTTTGTCGTAGGTTGGGGGAAGTTTCCTTGTCCCTCCTCAGACTCCAGGCTCCTTGCCTGCTTGTGCCAATTGTTCATGAACACTGAAGGGATGCTTCCACTCCTTCATATTTAGGTCTTTTGGCAGTCACTGTAGTAGAATCTTAGTGGTTCCAGCACCTACCTCTCAGCAAAATCATCCCAGTCTGCTTTCTATCTGCAAATTACACTGACCTTCTTCTCATATACTCCTATATTTTATGGAATTTCATATTTTTCTTTTCATAGGGTAATTTTCAAGTTAATAGGGTAATTTCATCTTTCTCCTCTTAAATATGATTGTGGCATTTTCTTTCTTTACTATTTGGAATAAAATCCAACAGCTTCTCTGGGCTCATAGATAATGAAATGTCTTCTGCTTATTTTCAGTGAAAATGTGTCATTTTAATAATGTGTTGCTGTACCTATTGGTGTTTGCATTCAACTTCTCTCCTACATATTTTGGCAATAGAAAAAAAAAAGAAGAAATCCCCAGGAATTAACCAATCATCCTTCAAGTTCTGAGGCCTTTAGACAATCTGCTTGTTCTTTCCACCATTTCAGGTTCTTATGTCTATTGTATATATTTATTGCCAAGAACTTTAGATCTTCTTAGCTTAGAGAGTAGTTTAAAAATTCTTTCTGCTCCATCTTTCAGGTGTCCTCTTGATTTTTCTCATTATCAATCAACTTTTAGAACTGCTTGAAGTTTGAAAAACTACCATGTAATTCAACAAAATTGTTTAATAATGATAGCTCACATTTTTTAAAAAATGTGAATACCATATTTTGCATCAAAATCACCTGAAAATAATTAACCAAAGCATTCAGCTTTATATTAGTTTATATTTTTGCAATTTATTGCAATTGTTTCTGAAGATACA
>PVLA01016938.1:0-19016 GCA_004027455.1 Hydrochoerus hydrochaeris
GCAGCCAGAGACGGGCAACTAGGACACATATGTTACGCCACCAGCCGCCTAAGACAGGCACAGGACCAATTGCTGTCCTGCAGGCCCATGACAGGTAAGGCCTGGTTGGGTTCATGTGAAGAGTCCTTGACCTAAGACAGGCGCTGTCCTCACAGGGACTGCCGCTCCCATAAGTGATAAGGGAAACAATGTAGGGAGCAGCACAATAGCCTCACACATCTCTCCCTCCTGCAGGCATCCAGGTGCATTGGCTTACATTTCCCAAGCTAACTAAATAACAAGATTGAGATGTTAATTGATACCTATTGCCCTGAGCCTGGGGCGCTTCCTGCTTGGGGCTGGGGGTTGCTGCCAAGGTTAGCAAATATATATTACAGCTTCTAAAAAATAAAGCAGATTCAGATTCACTCACAGACTGGTGTGCAGTGTTTTCTGTCTCTCACTCGCCGACTCCCTGTCCACCTTTGGAAAACCCTAGCCCTGCCGCAGCTGGACTCCAGCAGATTCATGTCCCTGGTGAGACATAGAGGGATGGTATGAGAGTTCAGGAATTTTCCATTTAATGTTCTTCAACCATGGTTGACCATGGGTAACTGAAACTACAGAAAGTTAAACCAAGGCTAAGGGGGCACTGCTACACCAGTGTAGCAAGTGTCTCTCCTGTGCACTTAGATTAGGTTTACACAGGAAGAAAAATGATGCAGACAGTGTAGACCACTATAGAAGACAGCAGCTTTCACTGTCAACTCCATTTTTCCAGATGGGATAAAAGCATATCAGACACTTAGGAATTCTGGCAAAAGTATTTAAATATGTAGTTACAGTTTCTTTCTTAGAGATTATCCCTGCTTCTGGAGTTCACAGTTGCAGCTCTGATCTTGAAAACATACAAGATGGGGGTGGGAATCCAATCATGAAGAAAGGTTCTAATCACCTTCCCATCCTAGAAGGCAGCTCTGATAGGCACTGCTGTGTTCTGCTTTAGTTCACCTCTTATGTTCCCATGATGGCTTCCATAAGGTGGTACACTAAATCACAACTGTTTGGTTGTCCAGATTTCCACTGATGATCTACCTGGCTACTGGCCAATACCTATAAATCACCATACACCCAAATACCGGGGCCTGGCTGTTATTAAGTTCTTCCATTACTTCAGGGGAAATAGCCAGCAATTTAATTCACTGAGGTGATTTGTTCTTACCTTTATCATTCAAAATTTTTCTTCATTCATAGAGTGTTGTCCTTCCAAATAGGATGTGAGTCATACACCTTCGACCTGCCATCTGTAAATAAAGGCCTTGTCTAATTGATCCATTCAGATACATTCATAAAGTACTATCCACATGGCAATAGGCTACAGCAGCTCCTACAATGTTTTGAAGTTGATCAAAAAAGTAAACAAACCACCTGTTCATGAATAAGAATAAGCTGAATAACTACTTGCATCCTTCCAGTGACATGTTCTTGTAAAAACAATTTCCATTTTATTATGGGACTTCCCTGGATGCTGGCTTCCTTATTATATTGTCTCTCTGGCATTACCCAGACATTATGAGTGCTTTAAATTCCAACGTTATTTATGTCATTCAATCATTGATGAAGTTTCATTCAATGCTCCTAATTATCTTTCAAATGCCACACACTATACAACAATGTCTGCACATTTTCTGATCCAAAATTGCAGTCATCCATCCTGGGAGGCAGTCATGGGCTTCGGCTCCAGGCTCCGGTCAGTACAAGGAAGTGGCAGGCACTTCAACATCACATGAGAATGTGGGCTGAACAGACCCACAGGCTCCGTGCTTTAGTCAACTCAGACATACTCTGATGTGGTTCAGTTACCTTTTTCAAAGAGAGCCTTCCTTTCAACAGTTTTATGGGTGAGGCACCAATAAATGGAATGTGGACCCTTCAAAAATCCAAACAACTAAACCAAAGGCTATGCTTTTTGTTTATTTCTAGAAATAAGAATCATAGCAGTTTAATTTTAGTTGCTTATACTAAGTCAGAGGTGCCCTTGCCAAGTTCATGCCCTCTGAATTTTTTGCTGATTTATGAACCAGCCTCTGTTGGTCAGCACTTCATCTAAGTGTGTCACACTATGTTTTTCAGTACATGATATCATCAAAATTTCACCAATATTATATATTATCATGTTCAGAAACTATCGAATTCAAACCCCTTATAACCAAATTATGAAAACGAGTTGATGAATTCAAATACTTCTATGGAAATACAGTAAATATAAATTGGGATCCTTCCCAAATCTCAAATGGCTCTTCCTCAAAGTCAGTATTGAGAATAAAATAATTACAAGATCAATCACTAGCTACTTACCTTCTTTAGCATGTATACTTTTTCTCTGTTTAAATTCCATCACACAGGGCTATTTAACAGAGAAATTGTACCAAAACTCCAACTTCTAACATGTGGTTACTTACAACGTTAATCACTTTGTCCACCAGATATTTAATTCTGTTTAAAGTTAACTGTCTATGTGATTCAGCCCATTCTATAGTTTTCTATTTAGTCTTTCCAATTAATACTGGTCAAAGAGTGAATCTATAAGTCATATTTTATAATGCCAGGCATGAGAAGTATTCCACAGTCAGGCATAATATCTATCCCAACAGCTGGACTCTGTGAGGGAAAGGAGATGCAACCACTTCACATAAATTATGCTCAAATATTATAATTTTTATGCAATTTTCTTGTCTTAATTCTATCAACCATTGTGTATTCATATTTTCCCAATCTAGTTGGGAGAGTCCTTAGGACCTCACTAAAATAGTGGTATTTATAGTATATTCACACCAAGGAAACCCAGAAAGTTATTATCCACCCCTGAACAATTTACTCACATATATGCATATGATTTAGTTCTTAATCCCTCAGCCAGGGATTAAGAACCCTAACCATGTTGAGCTCAATGTCACTCCTCATCTTGATTAATTTGCCATTGTAGTCTGGGTTTTCAAGGGAATAGACTTAATATAGGACACATAATTATAGGATTATTTTATAATATTCACCCAAAAAGTCAAATGCAGAAGAGTGCAGGAGATCTGTCCACAAACTAGAGACCCAAAGAATCCAGCTGAGGGCCTGGATTCCACAGCAATGTCCTGTACAAGTCCAGCTGAAGAGCTAAAGCCCATGGTAATGTCATCCATGTGTCCAGCTGGAGACCTAAAACCCACAACAACATCTCATGCAAATCTGTAACAAGGTTCTGCAGTGGGAAGACCCAAAGGCCAGTGATGGAAGCTAGAAAGTCAGTGCTGGCAGGATGAAGGAACTGCACTGGAGTCAGGAAGCAATGCTCAAAGTAAGAACCAGAGCTCCCCCAAAGAGAAACACAGTCATGCTCAGCAGCAGTGAGGACTCAAGCTGATGAGAACACCTGAGTTCATATCAGGAAAACCAGTACAAGCATCTCCAGGAGAATCAACAGTTCACCACATTCCCCTCCAGTCCTGGTAACAGTGCTCAGGTGGGCCTTCTGCACCCAGCACCACACTGATTCAGTTCAACGGGGTGTTAAAGGTGACCATTAGTGAAGCCACAGTTGCACCTGGTGATTCAAGATCAAGTTTCTCATTGCTATTTTTTCTTCCTGCTTTTTAAATTTCTCTAGTCAGGAGTAAACAGAATAGATTCCTTTAGGGTCTATCAGGTGTAAGAAAGTACCAAAGGCTCTCATCAGTCACCCAATTTCCAACACCGCTACATTAAGAGTTTAGTGTTGCTCCATCAATATCCTCTTTATTCCCTGATTACATTCATTAATGTTTTATTCATTGGTAAGTATTTTAAGATTCATATCGTATTGGAATGAAGCCAACCTCCTTTGTTATTCCTTATTCTCTTATGAATTACTCTAACTTTCTTAACATATATAAGACTCCTCAGAGAAAACTGAGGCAACACCAATAGGATGTGTCAGTTGATGGTACAGCAGTAGGGTTACATGGGCTACTCACAGAGTAGCTCTCATGTGGGAGTGGGTGAAGCTGGAGATTGATCACACAAGGGAGGCCAGGGAGTGCCTGAGGCAAGCCATGCCGAGGAACTGTTTCAGCCCCGAGAACTTGAGGTGCCCAAGGTAAGCCAGGCAAACAAATTGTTAGACAAAGGGTTTTGACTGACGTGAACCTCCTGAGTGTATAAATAAGTGCACTGCAGTCATTGGGTGGTTCTTTTCCTCCCACTAGGAGAGGAGGTTGCACCTGACCTCAATTCTGCATTCTGACACTTGTCTTCATTACTTCATCCTCCATCCACCTCCGCTCAGAAAAATTGAGAGCTGCACTCGATATGGCGTTTTCATGCCTGAACAGGGACCTGGGGCACCAGGAAACTCATCATAAAACAGGTAAGAGGACACCTCCAAGTGTTCATGTGAACAAAACAGGATCACAAGAGCAGAAGAGCAGAACAGCTTCATGAGAAGCACAGGGAAGAGAGGTGTATTGACATTATCAATATTGATTTCATTGGGTGTAAAACATGGGCCAACCAGGTTCACAAGAACAACAGTTATGCACACAAATGCTTGTTGTGTTACTGATTCCTGTATTTACCTTTTGGTTGTGGCCCTGGATCAGGAAATATCTCAGTGATCCTATGCCTATTGAGACAACCAGAGAGGCTCTGGCTTAGAACCCTAGCTTAAAACTAAGTCCTGAACAGAAAAAGGATTAATAGAGCAACAGCCACCCCCATAGAACTGGATCCTCTAGCTTTTCTCAGTCAGCTAAGGAAGGAGCTGGGAGGGGGGAGACCTTTTTCCCACTAGAGGAGTATTTTTCTGCAACTTTCATTTCACAACCACACAAAGTAAAACCAATAACCTTAGCTGTGCCATTAGTAGCTACTTCTGCTTTCTCAGTTCAGAAAAATTTTACTGCATCACAGGCTGAGACATCCACCCTTCATAGCATACAGTCCTCCTTCCTCTCTCCTTTGCAATTGGTGCTAAAAGAAGCCAGAGGGTGAGAGAATTCCTGGAGGGTTTCCAACATGTATACCCTGTTGCTGAACTCCAAGATCCCGATAATCCAGGACAAGCTGTACCCTTTAAGACTTTAAAAGAACTAAAACAAGCAACTGCTGCCTATGGCCTTATAGCCCCTTTTACCTTGGGTTTTATAGAGCTTTTAGTACAACAGATTATGGCCCCAAAATGACTGGAAGGGAATAGCTAAACCATGTTTCAATCCAGGGTATTATTGATTGTGGTGGAGAAAGCTTTCTGAGTTGTACATGGATCAGGCCACACACAATGCCACTCACAAAGCGGTCATGACAAAAGACATGGTAACCAAAGAAGGTGACTTTGCTACCACAAATAATCAACTTACTTTTGGATTACAAGCATATGAACAAATTAAAATAGCTACCACAAAGGCCTGGAAGGAACTTCATTCAAAGGGCGAGACATCCCTTAATCTGACTTCCATCTTCCAGGGTCCTGATGAACATTTTCAAGGTTTTGTGGCATTTTTATTGCAGGCTAGTTGGAGGATTATCAATGACACAGAGGCTGGCAAGTTTCTTGTTCAACTGGCCTTTGAAAATGTAAATAAATGGTATAAAAGATCTGAAAGAACCCATCAAAAATGGGCTACACTGTCTTAGATGATTCTGATTCGTGTGTACATTGGCCCTTCATAGGTACATTGGCCTATGTACAAGGGGCTGCCTGGGCAGCAGCTATCACTCAGACTATTCATCCACAGCCTAAAGGAAAGGGAAAAGACAAGGTTACTCTTTTCAGTTGTTGATTCTGGGGATATTTTGCTCAAAATTGCTCTGCTACACCTGTAAGGGCAGCACCGTCATTATTTATCTCTGACAAAACTTCTCATATCTGTCCAAAGTGTAGATGTGGGTATCATTGGGCAAACAAATGTAGATCCAAAACCAATGTAGAGAGCTTACCTATGTGGGAAACTTCCAGCAAGCCCTGCCCCAGCCCTGCCAAACAGCAGGGCTGCTTTCCCTGAGTGTTTCTGAACTCTGGCAAGCAATGCAAATGCAGCAGAGGCTTGGACCTCAGTTTCTCCTCCCAGATTCATACTAACTCCTAAACTGGGACCCTAAGCTATTCTTACTGGTGTTTATGGACCTTTGCTCCAAGGAACAGTGGGTCTTCTGCTAGGTCCTAGCAGTCTCACTTGGAAAGGTCTCCAGGTTTTGCTTGGTGTCATCAACACTGGTTATACAATGGAGATTGAAGTTATAGCTCAAAATATTCACACTGTTCAAGTCACCCCAGACTCTTGTATTGCTCAGTCAGTCATTCTTCCTTGACAAAAACTGAAAAATCTATAAATAAGGAAAGAGGATCCAGTGATTTTGGGTTCTCTGATATTCATTGGGTTGAACAGACTAAACAAGATTATCCCGAGATGAAACTAATTATTGAAGAAAAAGCATTCAAAGAGTTCTTTAGACACAGGCGTGGTTGTTTCAGTTATTGTCCAGTGACACTGGCCTATGGCATGTCTCTGGGTGTAGAAACTACAGATGTACAGAGGGTGGGCACTGTTTCTCACCCCAGCAGAAGAGCTAAACTGTTAACCTGGAGGAATGCAGAAGGCCATTCTGGACATTTCTCTCCTACATCCTTCTCCATACACCAGTCAATTTATGGGGTTGTGACATATCACAGGATATCGGGGCATTTTTAGTCAGTGCTACCTCTTTGAGGACTCATCAAATATTACAACAAGGTCTTTTGCCTGACTCAAAGCCTGGTAAATACAATTAGTGAAGGAGAGAATTCCTTCCCGTATACCCTGAAAAGCACCATTTGGCATCGGCTATTCACCTTCACGTTACAGTATCCAAGATAACTTGGATGTTTGGTTTGATCAGTAGCCCCTCACTCGGGAGAAGCTTACACCAACTCATACCCCACTAATAAGCAAATGATTGCAGAGCACTTAAAACTCTTCAATAGCCCTTGGAATACTCAAACTTTTATAAAAAAAAAGTCATGAAGGTAGAAATTATTACAAGATTTTTAGGCTATTAATCATACCATGGAACCTACGAGAGTACTTCAACCAGGATTGTCCAGTCCTACAGCTATCCCTCTACATTTTCTCCTCATGGTGATTGATTTAAAAGATTTTTTTACAATCCCACTCCATCTTCAAGATAAAAATCATTTTGCCTTTAGTTTACCCTCCCATGACCATCAGGTCCCTATGTGCCACTTCCAATGGTGCTGTCTGCCACAAGGATGGCAGATTGTCCAAACTTACGTCAAGAGTTTGAGGCTGCAGCCACTTTCCCAGCCCAGCAGGCTCATCCATCCGCTCATTCATTACTGGATGATATTCTTCTAGGGTGTGAATCCTCAACCACCTTGCCCCAGATATTTCTCCAAATAGATGGCACCCTTTATAATGTAGGGCTGGTGGCCCCTGAGAAGGTGCAAACCATGACACCTTTCTCATATTGGGTCACCTTAACCAACAGAGTTATAGTTGGCTCCTCTTTGGGCAGTGGTGGTTATGTAACAGTCTCTTCTTCATAAATACAGTATACAGGTTTTTCTTTGACACAAAAGACTGAATCTCAGGTTGTTATATGGACCTTACAAGATCATTCATCCACTCCCCTTAACCTCTTTTCAGATAGCACTCATGTTTGTGGTGTGGTGCGCCACATTGAAACTGGCACTCTGCACATCAACCAAAAAGATCTTTTTCATTTATTTCACACTCTCCACTCTGTCATTCAGTCATGCCACACCCACTGATTACTGGTCATTCCCATCCCAGTTGCTAGGGTCTCTCACTGAGGGAAATGCTGTAATAGACAGATTGCTGGCTACTGTCACTGTACTCCCTCAGATGTATTCCAAGATTGAAACATTTCTGCCTTGCACAGACAGTAGTTTTTCACCCAGGAACAGGGTCAGCAAATTGTTAAACAAGGTTCCTCATGCATAATACATCTTCCTTCACTCCCAGTGGGGATTAATCCCCGAGAGTTACACCCCAATCATCTTTAGCAGATGGATGTCACTCACCTTTCTGATTCTGGCTCTGCATGCTAGGTCCACATTTCAGTAGACACTTCCTCAGGATTTATTTTTGCTTCTGCCCACACTGGTGATGGGGCTAAACATGTCTTTGCTCATTGTTTGGATGCCTTTAGTGCCCTCAGCTGCCTGCAGGCACATAAGACTGACCATGGCCCAGTTTATATGAGCACTGTATTGCAAACATTTTATAAAACCTGTCACATTTCCCTTACCATGAGAATTGCTTATAACCATTAAGGTCAAGGAATTGTTGAACCTACCCACTGCACACTCAAAATTCAATTACAAAAACAAAAAGGGGAATCTTTCCCTGTAAAATTCATAACAGACTTCACTTGGCAGTATATACTATTAAATTTTTAAATCCTACTATAGATGGGACTATAGCAGCAGAAAGAAAATTCAATCAGGTAGTGGAAAAAGAAGTTAGGCAAGGTCCTTTGTAAAGATCTTCATATTGGACAATGGAAGGGACCCAGCTCAGTGCTAATTTGGGCTCTAGGGTTTGCTTATGTCTTTCCAGAGAATGTTAAATGGCCTGTCTGTGCTGTCCAGATGCATCATGGATCCAGAACTAGAGAAGGCGTTGTTTCCACATTTCAAGAAGCTGATGCTCAGTCCTAAGCAGTGATGCCTCGGAAACCACACCATTGCTGACAAACAAGGATGGGGCTAGAGATGACCTGGGGCCAATTAAAGAAATTGACTCAGGATGCCCAAGAGATGGTAACCAAATATATATTTGAGTACACTCTAATATTGTAAGCAGATTATCTGTATGTTTGTTTGTATGTATGTGTGTATGTGTCCAATCTATAAAAAGCTGTTTCTTTTATTTGAGCTCAACAATTTTTTCACTTTCCTTTTTTATATTTTTTGATCATTTATTTATAATTTAATTTGGTTTATAGATTTAAAAAGCACACTTCCACCTGGTTGCCAGCTGATCAAATGATTCAAATGATAGGGAATTTGTTTTCTCATAAAAATTTGTTAAATTAACTAAATGGGGACCATTCAGATTTGGAAGATTATTGGTCAGAATTCGCTTTGGTGAATAAAGGAACAGCTGCCTGGGAAGAATTATATTCCATCCTTTATTTATTTATAGGAAGCCCCAGTGATCTCCATAGCCTTATGGGAGACATTTCAATAAATGTTATTCACAATATATTATTGTGATATGTTTACATTGCTGACTATCAAAAGATTAACTTTTATAAAAATGAAACAATAAGGTTTACTGATTTAAAGATGCTTTGGTACAAAACTAAATTAAAAAACAAAAATTTCCATATGGCCATGATGATTGTTATTAATCTCATGATATATTAAATGTATTTATGCTTTCAGATGCACTGGTCTCCCAAAATGTAAAACAGGGATTATTTACAGTGATAAGATTTTTCTTTCAGATTCATAACTCTGCCTTTAACAAAAACTTATGTGATGCATATGCTACATATGAGTCACTATACTTAAAGATGCCAAAACATTAAACAGTCCAGACAATGTCGCAGATTTCTTCAATGACATTCTATTAAAGGTCAAAAAGTTAACTAAAGTTTCTTATATACTAGATAGAGATGATTAATGCAACAGGCTATTTTATGGCAAAATGGAAATTTAGGTGTGTTACAAAAATGACATCATGATTGTCATACTACAGTGTTATGCATGGCTTTAGGTTTCAAATTTTTTGTGTAAAACTGTATAATTTTTCTGTTAATATTCTACAGGAGTTCAACCACTAGAACATTCACAGTTGGTAGAAAATATTGGTTCTACATTATATTTCAAGGTGCTTGATATTCAGATAAAAATATACTAATAAGCTCACTGCTCCCATTACAATGTAATGTCATTAACTGTCTTTTCTGGATGTTTGACAACTGAGGCTTGGAGACCAAAAACTGAAAAGATAGATGGGCCAGGAGGATTATTTTGGCTCTAGCCCTCTAAAGCAAATGAGGACCCAGGACATAAGAGAACTCCTACTATGGCATCCCACAACTTGATGAGTCCCTGATCTTCTGACCAAGGAGATTGTTGGACCACAGAGGAAGGAGATCAACAGGAGAGTCACTAGGAGAGAAAAGCCTCCCCAGCTTTCACAGAAAGCAACTTGGTCAAGCAATGTCTGTGACTCATCCAGACGGCTGACACTGACAGAAGAACTAAGAGGTGCTGTGCATGATAGCAAGATAGATCCTGAGGAGACCTAACTGACCTTGATAGACAACAAAAACTTGATTAATACAGGTCTCATATTAACTTGGTCTTGAACATTCAGGAGAAAAATATAACCACAAGATGTATAAAACAATGCCATAGTAATATGTTAGCTCTTTATAGCTAATTCAAAGGTGGCTTTTTAAGTAAAAAAAAAAATCAACAAACAGCAGAGATCACTAATACCCCCACTATTCCTCCTGACAGATATTTGGAAAGAACTAACAATTTACAAGTCTCTTATAGGGAATAAGTTAAAAAATCACTACTGACCATGATGACTAAATCTAAAGTAAAACTGCCAAGACTGGATTGAGCTATAACCTGTGTATAAAACTCCAGTACAAGTAACCAGCCTGACACCTGGTAATTGAAAGCAGAGCACATCAGTTCATACTTAATTTTTAGCTGACTATACAGCAAAAGCAAGATCACTGTACTGTAACACTGTAACCAATGTTGCCGCTGACATGTTCTTCACAAAGGCAATGCAACTTCTTTAGTGACAAACGTGTTCAAGACCTAATCTCTGGATGACACCACACTACACAAACAAGCAGTCATAGCTGTTCATCAAACGTATGCTCTAAAGTCTAAGTCTTTAAAATGCTGGCAGAAATATTCACATTTTTTTTCAGAAAGGAAGAGTTACTTTTATTCTACACAAACTTCTAATTTAGTCCATGATAAAGTCAGTGCAATAAGTTAGGAAGCAGAAAGTGTCCCTTAGTAGTGACACTTTCCGGAGAAAAGAGTAGGGTGAAGAATGAGGAAGTATGAGGTCAGGAAATAAATATAAAATGTACAAGTTTAAGAATTGAGAAAATAAAACCATGGAACTGTTTATTGAGGGAGGAAAATGCTTAACACTTAGAGAAAGTGGGGAACAGCAAGAAAGAGTAACACATGCGGCTTCATGTATCAGTTCCAAGAAATGAAGACCAAGTGTGACACATTTTAGAAAATACATCTTTCTGTACGCCAAAGCATGGCATTTAAATCTACAAGCTTCAGCTACTTAAGAGAATGTGCTTGTGTGTCTTCTTCCACAGCGGGAAATCCCACGCTCCTCTGATTGCACACACACTCAGTGCACAAGCGGAGCACCCGTGACCGCCCACACACGCACAGACACATCGGCTGTCCAGCCACGAGGCTGAAAACTCACTCTCAAGCTGCAGATAACAATTATGCCCTGGATTGTGAGAAAAAAAATTGACAAAACGTAACTTTGCATCTTACATTCAGGAGAATATGGCAACTATCTTGTAATTACAGGGGAAAACATAGGACATTTTAAAAGGAACTGATCATCTGTAACAATTAAAAAAGTCAATGATCATTCTCAGTTCACATGTCGAAGGAGAACTCAGGCATTACCAACCATTAGGGAAATATTAATAATTAATAGCTTATAAATCTGTTGACAGCTCTTTTGCCACAACACATGATGGTAAACATTGCAATTTGTTACTGAAAGATTACCAACTGCTTACAACTAGGCTGTCAAGAATTATCACAACACAAATTCCTTAATCGTCTCCTAGAAAGGACTGGACGCCTTGGGAACCGTTACATAAACAGCTTGTTTGCCTGAAAATACCAGTTTGACACAAACTTTTAGTGAATGACTGTTGCTTTGCAGTTTTAAAGCTGGCTATGTTGGTTAGATTCAGAGATTTTTATTCCGAGTGCCAAATGCCCCATTTCTTCTTGGCAGATCTTTTATCTTTAGAAACATAAATAAAAATAAATGCACCACCAACAAAATTATTAACAACTAACGAAGGAAATGTAGTTGGACTAAAGCTCAAGTTATCAGTGATGCCTTAACTGTTAATAGAGGTTGGCAATGATTTTAGTTCAGCATATTTATCCTCAGCCTATTAAGGTTCCTACCCAAGAGCTAGGATGGCACAATGGCATGAGACAGAGAGTGAGTGCGGAGTATCAGCTTCATCCTACACATGCCACTCTGTACAGATGGCCAAACAGGGGCACACAATTAGCCAACCCACTGGCCAGGAAACTAGAAAACCTGAGCAGCCTTATCCACAATAAAATGCAGCCAACTGACCATCACATTTGAAACATGTTAAATCGAAAAAAAAGAAAAAATTAGAGAGACTGATAAATTCTGAGAACAACACAGAGAAACAAGTTTTCTCACATACTACTTGATAAAGAGGTGATTTATGTACATAAAAGTAAAGTCATTTGTTAATAGATACAAAAAGTTTTGCAAACATTTTACTCTTCCATCCAATAATTCACCTCCACACATTTAACCTAAGGGATTAAGCTGAGATGTATCAAAGGATTAAATTCAAGAAAAAATTGCACACAGAATAGAATACAGATGGCATAAACTCTATAATGAGAACCATGGAAAATAAAATGCATCAAAATCTTTCAGTTGTGCCTAGGTAAAAATTTGAATACAGATTGGTTTATGCTCCTAGTAAATTTCTGATAGTTTGATGTAATTTGATTTTCTATTTATTTTAATGAGCTTCAGAAATAGATGGAATAATTGTCTGCTACCTGTCCATGGAGACACTTTTGAGACGCAGACAACTAAAATTTGTTTATCTTGATCCTGATTTATATGGAAGGGAGACACTGGAAGAAAGATGGACATGAATAAAATGAAAAATATATCATTACTAATCTTTTTACTTGTAGTAATTTGACAAAAATATTTATCAATTTCTTATGTTGTTATAAAATGATACCACAAGGGAATAAATTTGTTACAGCTTTTGTTGGCATGGCTTCCGGGAGCAAACCAGGAACCCATATGTGGCCCATACCAACTGAGTTTCTTTAAAATGTGTGTTGAAGCCACACCCCCCAGTCCCTCAGAATATGGCAGAACTTGGAGCTAGGCCTCTAAGGATGCGTTGAATGAGGCTGTCAGGTTGGACTCATCCTGCCTGACTGAAAATGAGTATGACACGGAGCAGGGTTGAGAGCAGCAGAAAGACACCAGGAAGAAAGTGACCGTCTGCAAGCCAGACACAGAAGAGATCAGCCCTGACAGCTGGATCTGAGACTTTCACCCCCTGAGATCCTGAGAATACAAATGTCGCTTATGCCACGCAGTCTGTGACGTTTTGTTACATCAGGCCTAGCAAACCAATGCAAGAGTGAAGCGACTCCACGGCTCAGAGGAGCATGAACCACTGAAAACATGGCAGCACCGCTTTTCAGCTGCAAAATCTTTAGCGAAAGGTCGCTTCTTAAAATCTCAAATCCACAGCAGATCAGTTCTTTGAAAAATATGTCATTAAAGGGCGATGCTGCAGCAATGACAAGTTGCTATGAAACTTCGGAACACTGTCAAAGTCTGTACTTAGCTTGTCACAGACACCTAACCAACAGGAGATGGCCTCCTGCCCGTGAGCCACTCGGAGTAAAACTGTCTCCACGAGTCCATTTCACGTCTCCATGACACAATGCCTGAGATTAGGTGCTTTATAAAAATGGAGACTTACTCTTCACAGTTGTGCAAGGTGAGGTTTAAGGTCAAGCAGCCCATAGCTGACCAGTGCCTTCTTGTTGCATGACCACACAGTGAAAGGCAGAAAAGCAAGAGAGTGTGTGTGTGTGTGTGTGTGTGTGTGTGTGTGTGTGTGTGTGTGTGTGTGTAATATGGGGGCAAAGGGAAAAAGAAAGAGAAAAAGGGGACCGGGCTCACCATTTTTTCAGGACCCCCTCCTCCTATAATTAACGGCACCAGTCTGTAGGTGAGGGCCCCACCTCTGGACCCAGAAAAACTCTGGAGGACATTTTAGATCCATACCATAGCACCTCCTAAAGGTCACAAATATCAATATTGCTGTGTTGGAGATTGAGTTCCAACACAGGAGCTTTGGAGGATAGATTCAGCCCACACTGCCTTAAAGTTCATTTTTTAAAATCTCTTCAATTTATTGCCAAGAAAACTGAAATCCTGAGAAATTCAACAACTTCATGGATATCACGAAGCTTGTTAGATTTCCTTCCAGCAATCATGTTTTCATTCAGCCTGAAATAAGTCACCAAATCTTCAATCCATTTCCCTTGTCGTTATGCTAACATCAGCCTGATTTTCCTCAATTTGCCTTCCTAGATCTACATGTCCACTCCTTTCATCACTAAGTGGCTGGGAAAACTGGGTCATTTAATTATCTAGTTTCAGAAATTCTATCTCTCGTCTCAATAAATTCCCTCTGCCACCTGTGAGAGACTCTTGCCTTCTGTACAGACATCTTGTTTCCATGTACTTGAAAAGCCTCTTATTATCAATCCTCCTGTGCAATCTGCCTTCATTTTCCACCTTTGATTTGCCTGAGCTTTTGTACACTGTGTAAATTGATTCTGTGACCCTCCCAGCCTCTTCTGTCCCGAATGTTTTGTATCTTACATGTGCCTCTTGCTCGGTCTTGATTACTCTCGGTGTTGCTCCTTCATTTCCATGGTCTCTGCGAAGCCTGCATGTGTTTACCCTTCGCTGGTTTGCATAGCCCCTGGGCATATATTAACTTTTTGTTCAAATGCTTTCCATTCCCCTCTGCCTCCTTCACTTCCATCAACATGTCTTATTTGTTCTCTAGTCTCCAAAAAACAGATTCTGCAGGCAGTACTTTCCTAAATGTTATCAGTTAAACCTTTCTAAAAAATACATCTTAATGAGTGTTTATTTACAACTTACATTATCTCCATCTCTTGACTGGAATTTGTGATGGTGATATCATCCTTTTCCCAGTAACTGCAGCCAACCAACCGTGTGATGTTGGACTGGTAATTTAAATCTATAGGTCCTATTCCTTATCTTTAGTGTGAAACAATTAAACTGAATTCTTTACAGATCTCATCACACTAACACTCTAATTCTAAGTGTAATGCCATTCCTCTGTCTATAAAAGAGATCATTTAATCAGTCTTGGCTTTCAGAATACTTGGTGTCCTCTCCTGCCATCCAGTCTTCCCCTCCTTCAGGGTGGATATCAGCGCTCACACTCCCATCCGGTTGTTCCTAATTATCCCTGTCCACACAGATGACTCTGGGTTGTAATTCCTCCCAAGTTTTGCACTGAGTGTTCAGCCTGTCAGCAGTCTTACAGTTTGGGTCCCAGGTGTCCCGCAGGCCCATATGTGGAAGTCATGGTCCCCATCCTGGAGTTGTTCCCCTTGGAGGTGGAGGGCCTAGTAGGGGCCTAGTGAGGGAAGGTGGGTACGGGGTGCTCTGAAGGTGACCCTGAAGCCCATGCCCCTGACTCCCTCTTCCCTCCTAGCCACTAAGAAATGAGCAGCTCGCCTCACTGTGCACCCCTAACATAGCACGTCTACCTCAGCACGAGCCAAAAGTATCAGGGCCAACTGACCACAGACTGAACCCTCTGAAACCATTACTAAGAAAACCTTTCCTCTTTCAAATTGGTCATCTCAAGTATTTTGTAACGGTATTTAAAAACCAAGAAACTCAAATAGTAATTGAAAGATATGCTTAACGTCATTGTCTCTCTGAAGAGAGCGTATGTGAAGTTTTTGTATATAATAAACATACACCAGGTCATGTGAAAAAATAACTACATTTTTAAACAATTTCATGTTTCAACCTAACATGAATTTTGTTGAAGTAAAACTCTGTTGAGCCCTCAAAGTTTGACACTGTGCTATTTAAGTTTACAAATAGTAATTCATTTAATAGAAGCAGCCTACTGAGCTACTGCTGTGTCCATTTTATAAACAATTGAAGGGAGGCTATAATGGTTTAAATAATTTACTATGATCATATAACTGGTGATATATAGAATCAGGAGTTGAAATCAAGTCTTCTTTGATTACAGAGTACTTCATTCTTTCTCAAATTTTCTAGAATATAGTGAAGCACAAGTAAATAGTGACTTTTAATTTAAGTCAGCAAGTTACAGTTATGATGATTTTTGGAAATTATATTATCCTATAATATAGTATATATTTAAAAATAGATTGTAGGTCCTTATGCACTAACTAACTAGCATGGAAGTATAACAAAGATAAATTTGTTCCGTGAAGGAAGTTGTTGAAAAAGATTATAAAATTATTCCAATTAGAGTTTTATAAAAAGTATAAATATACCTTCATGGTAATATAAAAATGTATATATGCAACTAGATATTTGTTTGTACAAAGAATAGTATTTCAAGCATACATAAAGTATACAGGAAACAACATTTGTTTAAAAAAAGTGAGACTAAGTTAGAGTTCTAATTTTATTTTTTATTCTTCTAAATTGCTTATATAGTTCTCAATAATTGTGATTTTTTGCCAGCTGAAAGAAACAGAGAGACAGAGACAGAAAGAGAAAGAAATACTCTTAATCTTTTTTTTTTTTTGTACCGGGCATCAAACCCAGAGGCATTCTACCACTGACTTGCATCCTGTCTTTATTATCTGTTTAAGGACAGGGCCTCTCTACACTGTCCAGGTAGGATTTGAATTTGCAGTCCTTCTGCTCAGTCTTTCAAAGCACAGATATGTGCCACTGCTGCCTTAAGTCATCTAAACGGGGAACTGTCTTTCTTACTGGGACCATCTCACACAAGCACCTTATATTATAAAAGTCTGAATTCTAGCACCAACTGCACACTTTTTATGTGTCTTATCATTTCCTCTCACTGCGGCCATTCTCACTTTTCATGGAACAAACAGGGTAACTTTGCAGTGTTCCACCTGCCTCACAAAATTATTAGCACTGTTGCAAATTGTTAGCATTAATCAACTCTAAGTTTTGAAAGGATAACTCCTCGCAACTGGATTTGCTTGTCTTTTATGATAAGCCTTTCCATCTTCAATTTTTATTATACTTTCATATATGGAACAAACTCTTTTGTAGTCTTACAAGGGAGGCCAGTAGGATGCCCTGCATAAGATGAGTAAGATCTACAGTGACCCCTCAGAACTGCACCCAGTGCTGTCTAAAACTGTGCAGGCTGTGGTCATATCCATGCAGTGTTACCAAGCAGGAAGGAAGGGCTGCTAAGATGCCTCTTATCAGATAAAAACAACTTTGGAGACCCACACATTTATGTAAACCACTGTACTCAGATAAATATTCTCAAAAGACTCTGAGGGGTGACCAAAGATCTGATTAGGTTGCATTTCTTAGAGACAGGTGAGAGACACAAAGGCATATTCCTGAAGATGAAGAAGAAAACCCAACAGAGGGATGAGGGAGGCAGCTTAAGCAAGAAAGGGAGTGGTCTCAGGTACACGTTAGCCATGCAGGTCCATCATGGTCCTACCTTAGGCTAGGAGACAAAAGTCTGTGTCGTTCAACAGCATCCAAGAGGACAGAATAACTATCAGGAACCCTTGGGGTAGGGACAGGCAAGTTCCAGGAGAAGGCAGAGCACAGTGACCATTAGTGAAGGCCTTTAAAGCAGGCAGGGTGTGTGTATAGCTGAAAAGGTGAGTCTGGACCAGGTATTCAGAGCATCTTCTGCCAGGGATTAGCCGAAGAACAGGGAGTTGAGCACTAAACAAGGAAGAGAAGGCAGAGACTGCACCTGATTCTGCTCTTCTCATTAGCAAGTCATTGCTGCGTGAGACAAAAGGGCTCAGAAGACAAGACAAAATTTCCAAAGAGGCTGGAGAGTGCTTCGAAGGGCTCATCGCCCACGCTTAATTAACTTTAAAATGTACACACAGAGCTTCACTCTGTCCCTGTTTTTCTATAGGAATGAAAATCTCAGAGCACTGAAGGATAAAGATTAGGACGTCCCTTGTCATGTGTTTTGCAGACACTGCCTTCAGAAACAACTGCAGACACACTTGTGTGCTGAGGATTAACCAGCACCCTCAGACACCCCGTGTGCCTTGTCCTCAGAGCCCCTCTCCAAAGACAGCAGGCCTGCAATTCAGGTCACCCCCCCTCCGCAGATGCTCAGTGACCCTCCCTGATCCATGTGGCATCAGAAAGTGCCTCCTGGGAAGAACAACTCAGCCCCCTGAAACCTTCTGAAAAATATTCTTTCCAGACACACACTCACTCCTTTCAGACTCTGTGCTTTCAAAGTGATGTCAGCTTCTAACTGCTTCTTGACACTAATTGCCACACCATCCCTGAAGTTTAGCTCTCCGAAAGGCAGCCTGAAGCTGTCAGGGAGGGTCACATACTTTAATAGCCACATACACTGACATCAAGATGCTTGCTTTCGGCTCCTGATTCCTTTTCAAACATTAGGCGGCAAGAGACCCACCACAAAATCCCCAAATCTTGATTAATTCCTTCCACTTAGGATGTCCTAATTTCTTCCAAGGTATGTGGTCCACAGACTGACAGTCTCATTAGGAGCTTATTCAAGTGCTTGATTATAGCTCGGGCGTTTCTTGAGCCCTCAGAGCCTGAGGAGCAGAATCGCCCTCTCCCTACCCACTGCTGCCCAGTAGCCTGTAAAACCCAGAAGCAAAGAGGCAAAGAGCTTTAAGATCAAAGGACATCAGTTCTTAGCCTCTGTACATACATTCTACAAACAGCAGCTTCACAATGTCCCTGTGCTTAAGATGTCTCTTCACGGCACCAGGTATCTGCCCAGCGTAGCCTGTCCCACATTGCTCCTGAGGGGTGAGAGAGAGACTTCCAACCACAGGTGCACAGAGGACTGCGCTCGGAAATCTTTCTGGAACCAGTTTCCAAGGATGTACGTATTAGTCAACATCAAACATCAAAGCTATAGGATAAAGTAACTTGGCT
>PVLA01016939.1:0-19013 GCA_004027455.1 Hydrochoerus hydrochaeris
AAGAAAGAAAGAAAGAAAGAAAGAAAGAAAGAAAGAAAGAAAGAAAGAAAGAGAGAGAGACAACTTTAACAAATGGTGCTAAGGAAACTGGTTGTCCACATGCAGAAGATAGACGCTAGACCCATATCTTTCATCATGCACTAAACTAAAATCAGAATGGATCAAAAATCTAACTGTTAGACCAGAAACACTTAACCTGCTGGAAAATTAAACAAATAAATCGATCTGATGACTTTGTGCTTGCTAGACAGTCCCTGTGCTGCTGAGCCATATCCCCGGCCCAAGACTTTCCTAACAGAACCCCAGTTCTACCGGAAATAGTTTCAAGAATCAACAAATGGGTTTATATCAAACTAAAAATATTTCACACCACAAAAGTAACAACCAACAGGGTGAAAAGAATCTATAGAATGGGGTGGGGGGAACATTTGCCAGTAATTACTTATATAGAAGTCTCAAAGCTAGGTGATACAAAGAACTCAAAAAACTAGATCCCCCAAAATAAAAGTCCAAATCAAAACATGGGCAAGTGAAATGAAGAGACCCTTCACAGAAAAGGAAGTACTAAAGGCCAATAAATGCATGAAGAAATGCTCGATATTCTTGGGCACTAGAGAAATGCAATTAAGACAACACTGTGATTTCATCTTACCTCAGAAAGAATGTGTGGTTATCAGTAAATCAAATAATAAAGCTGCAAAGGCTGCAGGAAAAAAGAAGCCTTCTATACTGTTGGTGACACATATTTACAACAGCACATCTTATAACAGCTAAATCATGGCTCTGGCCTGTATGGCCATCGACAAATGGATGGATGAAAAACATGTGATATTTACACACATTGTTACCTAAAAAAGATAAATGAGTCCTTTTAGAAAAGTGGATATACTTTGAGAAAATAATCTTAAGTGAAATAAATATGATACACAAGCTTAAATATCACATGATTTCTCTTATATGAGAAAAAAATAAAAACAAAGGGCAAAACAAAAGATAGGTGACAAGAAGTAGGGAGGGCCAAGGGGAGGGCCAAGAAATGGAAGGGATGGGAAGGAGGTAAGAGATGGGGTGAGAAACAGGGACTGGGATACGTCATATACCAACTTCACCCAACAAATACAAACGCTATGTGCTGCAAATATGTGCAACAAAGTAAAAGGCAACAGAATCAAGAGATGGTTGAAGAAGGAGGAAACAGAAAGGGATGACAGAGGGAAACAAGATGTGTTACAGACATGTACCAACTTGTCACAAGGAATGAGAACGTTATGTACCACACATATGTACTCATAAAGTGAAATTTTAACAAGTCACCCAAGAACTTGTACTTTTAAGAATCTCTAAAGCATACACCTCGAATTCGACTTCTAATTCTAGTGACAATACTATCCTACAACAATTTTAAAAGAATCCCAAGTTGAAAAGGACTGAAATTAAAGAAAGTTAGAGCTTTTGTATGAGACTAAACTCCAATAAGACTTATTGCGATCCCACAAATTTTCAAGAGAAGGCAAGTAAACACTGTCGCCATGAATGAGAATTACAAGTAGTATAAAACTACAAATAACCTTTAGAGTGTCTTGTATTAGTATGAGAAAAAAATATTATCTAAGAAAACTACTAAGCAGCAAGCAACGGTAACTTATCGTGGAGAAGCACGGATGGCTTGGAACCTTGGAAGCACGGAAGTCCAGAGCCCTGCAGAATTAACCCTGGACAGTAAACCTGAAGCCTGGACAAGAGAACAGTAGCATGTGGACATTCCGAGTTACTGGGGGTGAGCAGGCGCTAAATGCCCCAGTACTCCTTTTCTGATCATGAGTCATCCTACGCCTATCCCATCAGGGGTTGTTGGGTATGATGTTTGACATAATTGGTCTTTGAATTATTAATATTCAAGGCAAGAGGAAGAGTTTTCAAAAGAACTGGATTTGGGTCTTTGCTTTTAATAATGTTATCATGAACTTTGAGCAGGTGCGATAATGCAAGCAATTTGAATATACTTAGGAGGAAGGAATGGAGTTTTTTCACGTTGCAGGAATGTGAAATCTTGTGGTCAGGGAAAAGAATGTGGCAGATTCTATTTTCCAAAAGCGTTGTGACAATATCTCTGAGTCTATGTGCACTGCTTCCAGTGTGATCTTGGCTGTGCAACAGTAGCGCATGACCTGGTTTATCCTTCAATGTAATTATAGTGCAGAATATTATTTCTTAATGTAAGGGACAAACAACCCTGAGTAAGACCTGCATTTGGAACAGAAGTTTGAACTAAAACTCCTTTGACTTGCAATGAAATTCATTTCCATCACTAAGCTCTAAGCACGACAGCTTGCTTTTCAGTCAGAGAATTTTTCCTTTTACTTGTTTGGACTCCTTGTATACATTTAATGAAAAATAATTACACTGCTTTAAAAATCAAAGCTTTTATGACCTATATTCTTTCTCTCAACTCAAAAATTCTGTAATTCCTTTGTTTTGTCACTTAGATAAGCCACTTATTCCAACGACTTTTAGAAATGATGCTTTTTCCTCTTAACTTATTAAAAGAAGTTTTAAAATCAACCCATAACCCAAGAGAAAAAAACTTGAATAAATAAATGGGGTAATCCAAAGGTATTCTTTGATTTCACTGAAGACAGTGGTGAAATGCCATGAAAAGTGCTACATTTTGGAGTGTTTACAAGTGATAAGGATTGTATTATAATATTTAAAAAGTGATATTTATTTGTATAAAATATTAGATTTCATTGAATTATTTTATATTGGTTTTTGGATTGACAGTTCATTAGAATATATAAATTCCCATTGGATTGGCTACAGAAAGCAAAGTCAAAAGGTGATTCGTATTTTCAGAGTTGAGGAATACTTGTCATCAAAATGTAAGAGATGTTAATGGTCCTGTAGGAATGGCTGACTGTTGGTCAAGACAGCAAAGAACAACAATTTTTATTTAAACCTGCTCTATGATAGTCTCTCATTCTTTATTATTTTTACTGTTCTGTGTTGGCTATTTATTGCTCATACTTGCAGTACAATGAATAAAGCAAATTTTCCAGATAAAAACATCTGTGACTTCCTGCAACATTTCCAATCTCTGACTGTGGGAGAAACCAGTCCATGATAAAAGGAATAACAGGAAACAGAAAATTCTTATAATTTGGAGTATAAGTTAATAGGAATGTAGTCTTTGTTTTACTTTGTTTTTGCTGTTTTAACATTGCTGCTAAAACAATATTCAATGAATAGTAGGCATCTAATGTGTATTTCTTAAAAAGCAATAATTGAGTTTATTTAGCAATGTGTACCAGATGAGCCTCTAAGTCATACCCACATGCACACACACACACACACACACACACACAGAGAGAGAGAGAGACGCACATACACGGAGAGAAACACACACGCTCTTACCTTACAAAATAACTGCACTAGGTATTTAGTATTGCTATTCTTATTTTTTATTATTTTTGCAGATGAAAGATGTGAAGATTAAATAATTTACCATAGCCACACAGGTAGAAACAAAACAGGTATTCTTGTACCAGAGGCAATGTGTCCTAGAGCATTAACAATGTGATTTCTCTAGCATGGTTAATTTAGTGTGTCACCTTCACTGGGTTAAGGGATGTCCAGAGAGTTGGTAAAACATTATTTTTTAGTGTATTTGTTAGGATGTTTCTGCTAAAGATTAGCATTGAAATTGATATACTGAGATTCCCCTTTGCATGTGTAAAGGCATCATCCAATCCACTGAAATTCCAAAGGAACACAAGAAGGGCAGAGGGGTGGATGCACTCTGCTGTGTGGGGACATCCATCTTTCTGCCCGTGGACACCAGAGCTCATGGCAGTTAGGCCTTTGATGAGACCTGAGATACGGGGCCAGTGTTACTAGGAAGAGTCCTGGCGAACGCAGTCTCTAAGAGTAGAGGCAAACTTTTGGGTCATTAAATGGGATCCCCAACAGTCTGGTTCATGGTCTCTTAGGAAATGGCTGCACAGCAGGGAGTGAGCAGTCCACAAGTGAAGCTTTATCTGTGGCTGGCATCACGGCCTGCGCTCTGCCTCCTGTCAGGTCAGCAGGGCATTAGAGCCTCATAAGAGGGCAAACCCCACTGTGAACTGCCCAGGTGAGAGACCAGGGTATGTTCTGCTTAGGAGAATCTAATACCTAATGATCTGAGGTGGAGCTGAGGTGGTGATCCTAAAGCTAGTAGATATTATTATTCTATATCACTAGTGTATACTAATAAAAACAAAAAAGAAACTTAAAAAGACACTCTAGGCTGTGGAAAAATTGTCTTCTACAAAACCAGGCCTTGATACTAACTTGGGTGGGCAGTATTGTCGTCAAACATACCCTGTGGAAAACAGATTATACTAGTTGATAAAAAGAGGAGAATACTACATAAAAATAAAGAAGCATTGGACTACAAGGTGGTGAAAAATATTATCCACACTACCATGAGATTTTTAACATACATAAGGCTCTATTATCAAAGTATTTATTAAGGAAAAAATACTATGAGACAACTTTATATCAGAAGTAGGCCATGTGCAAGCTTATGGGCAGCCTATCTCCCAGGAGAACTTTTAAGCAGATGATATTTGATTTTTTTCCCCTTTCACCTGTTAGATTTTTCACTTGAAGAAGATGTGTATCTATCTGTTAGCCCCCTCTTATTCAGCTCCCAACATAATCACAAAATCTACCTGCAATTTCTGGTGACTTAGATTACATAATTACATTGAATATGCCTAGGGATTTTTAAATTAAAAGTAAAAGCAAACAAAAATCAGGAAGCTAAAGAAGCTGGAAGCATTTCTGACAGTGTAGCATTGTTGTTGAGGCACATTCTAGAGATTTAGGGCCTTTCAAAATCTTTGTACCACATCTTGCAGCTACTTACATATTGACCCTGTTTCCAGGGAAGCCTTTCCTCTATAGCTCACAAGAAATCAATGATCGGTCATTTTAAAAATTATTTTTTGTAAGAACAATATATTATACGAAGCTTAGTCTATTTTAACTTTTTGCTCATAGACAGAAACAAGAATTTATTAGTGGTCTTCAAATATCATGTCCTATCTGAATCATGACCAAAATATAACTCTTTTCAAATTAAATTAGGCCACTTTAGAATGGCTACCCAGTGCCCTTTCCAAACACCACCACAGAGAATGGCTGTTTATGTAAAAGCTAGGATTCTTCATGGCATTTCCAGTAGATCTCTAGAAAGAAAAAAAAAATTAATAATAAATAAATAACAACAATTTCTAATCTCCAAATAGCCATTGTTACACAGCACTCAGGGGTCCCAAGCAAAATAAAAGTAACTTATAGACCTAAAGCAAGCCTCAGTAATAAGCAGCAGAGAGAAAAGAAAATACTATATTTAGTTCTGCTCCAAAACATAGTATGCTATTTTTTTAAAATACCATAAACAATAGATATGAAGGTAACATTTTCCTTCCTTGCAATAAATAGACTTATGGTAAGTTAAATTCCTTTACTTCTTCTAAAATTGACTATTTAGCCCTTCTGAATGGAATCTGTAATGTTTCACTTTTATTCTTAACTGCTGTCATTTACCTCACAAAGAATGTTGTTTAATTCAATGCTCATTTCTGCATGTCTTTCTAAAGCAGAATAAGGCAGAAAAAACAGTTCTAAACTAAATTACAATATATTGCCCTGCAATAGGTGCTTTCATTAGAAAATCTCAAATTCTTCACCAATTATAATTAAGTAAAAATACCAAATGCACTCTGAGAGGTTTTATCGGATATTTCTATTGGGTATTTGTGATTGCTGCCCTCTGGTAGAAGGAAATTAAACAGTGTCAGAGGCTCCACTATGACTCAGTTGGAAGAGATGTTAAAAACCTAAAATTCCTGGATCTTCTTCCATAGTAAGAAATCACAAAACAAAATGAAATAAGCATGGGACAGAAAAGCTTCAGGGAATGTGTGCAAAAGTAGTAGAAAGAGATGTGAAAACTAGTCACTGAAGACCATGCTGTTGCTCTTTATACCTGGAGCCAAGGTGCCATATTTCATGTAGTAGGCTAAGAAATTAAGAGTTTCTGTTGGTCAACTGAATAATCGTTTCCATTTTCACCATGTCACGGTTTTATGTGACTCAGAGAGAGGGAAACATAAAAGTTCATGGTTAAAGCTATTTAGGAAAAGTGTTTGTGTTGCATATCTGTACATGTGTAGTTGTGGTTATGAATTTTATGCCACAGTCTCTAGCATGCAAGAGACATCACTTTTATTTATTTTCTGTAATTCAAATGGTATCAAATAAAATCTTCTTTCCTGCTCTGTTGAGGGAGAGGAAAATTCATTCACAAGAATTATCTGGTGAATTAGTCCTTCTCAAGGTTGCCCAGAAACCAAGGAGTCTTTGGTGGTGTTCAACAAAAGGAAGAGACTCTTCAGTTTTTAGTGATTATAAGCACTAATATCCCATCATCTGGGCCAGGCTGGGTCCTAGAGAGCCAACAGCACGATGTTCTGTGCTTGATGAACACACATACTCGTGAGATTGGAACCTGGTACTACCTTGAATTAATCTATCTTTCTCTGAGCTCCTGCCACCTTCTGGGATTGCTGCAGAAAAAGGGCATCCTTTACAATCTCCTTTCCAGCCCCATTTCCAACACACTTTAGAATAAAAGGTCCACCTCTCCCTCACAGCTTACAAAAAGGATGAATTTTTATGACTATCTTCTATTTTATCCAAAGCAGGAAAATCTGAATTTCTGGCCACTCCTGTAAGCTTAAGGTATGAAGAGAAACTGGGCAGAACAGTCTATGCAGGAAAGAGAAATTTGTAATCATTGAATTTTGCGAATAACTATAAAAGATTCACCTGACTTCTAAACACACATAGTGTGAACATAACAATGAAAATTTTATTTTTAGGTATATATTATGCAAATTAACTGCATTCTACAAGACCGTCTTGCTTTGCTCAAATATAAGAAGTGTCACATCATTCTCATCAGCTGTGTGTTACTGTTGAACCACTAACAAAGCTTTCACTGATGTTCAATCCTTTGTACACAAGGAAACATCTGATAGCACCTCCTTTTTGATGTCTTGAGAACATAACACATTTAGTTACTGTATGCTTTGGACAGTTTCACCCATAAACATTTGTACAATACTCTTTGAACAAATGAATAAAACACACTATGACTTAATCACAGCATTCCAGTGTAACATTAAAGAAAGAACCAGAGATTGGCCTGCCCAGACAGTAATGCTACAGTCATGACATTCCTCCAGGATGATTATAAGCTGACTTTGGGGTCTTGAATTCCATGAATTTGGAGACCAAATTGTTTGAACAGAATTCTAATATTTATAAAAAATCTTTTCTGCTTCTCCTTTCTCATCAGCAAAAGGAAGACAGAGGCATGATTGTGAGGATTCATTGTGCTAATACACACAAAGTACAATCAGCCCATCAAATCCACAGGTTTCACATGTGCAGATTCAGCATAATTTAGATGGAAAATACTTCTTTAAAAACTGCATTGTTACTGAACACATACTGTCTTGTCTTTCTTGTCATTATTCCTAAACTAATTGTCCCCAACCCTTTTATTATCAGAAACAGTTTTCATGAAAGACATTTTTTTTAAAGACTGGAAATAGGGGTGATTTGGGCATGATTCAAGGAATTAGATTTATTGTGCACTTTATTTCTATTTATTTGCGCATTGGAATATCTGTATCTATATCGATGTAGATCTAACCAACATGGAGAAGCAGTGGAATCCCTAAGTGTGTTTTCCCTAAGTGTGGTTCCACATGCCGGTGATGGGAGACAGTGTCAGTTGAAGTGTGCTGCTTTATTTTGGGTCCCACTCCATAATCTCATTTTGGCTGTCATCACTACAGAAAACTCTGTCTCCCAAACATAAGATTTTGCAAACAGAAAAAGGATTTTCAGTGCTTCTGTAGCAGTGTCAGAATATTCCACCTTGGCCTGAATCTAGAATGTATGGTGTCTGAAGTTATTTCAAATATACTTTAAGGCCACTGACACATGTGATCTCAGGCAGTTGATCATCTAGTACAGATTAACATTGACTACTTGGCTTATTTTCAATGGGTTCTAGATCCATTTCTTCACAGTTTGAGGGTTACTGTAGTTGGAAAGAAAGGTTCAAACTCTTTTGAAAGCTGATATAGGT
Source organism: Hydrochoerus hydrochaeris (assembly GCA_004027455.1). Classification (NCBI taxonomy): domain Eukaryota; kingdom Metazoa; phylum Chordata; class Mammalia; order Rodentia; family Hydrochaeridae; genus Hydrochoerus; species Hydrochoerus hydrochaeris. The sequence continues at coordinate 8,210 of PVLA01016939.1, forward strand.
GAAAATGTACCAGCTGAAAGAAAGAAGGTTCTGGTTCCATCTCTTTCAAAATCTCTGCCAGTGTGTAAAACATGTCAAAAATACCGTTGTTCACTCATCTCCCCATAATTCCCATTTGGGTTTCAATGGGATGCATCCACTTTGTCTGCCAATTTGCACTCAAGTTTTCTTGAAGTGACAGATTGAGTTCACTGAACAGGTTAAATAGGTTACATGAGTGAGCAAGTTTTGCAACTTATATTGTATTACTGAAATGTGCTGCCAGTGGTGACAGTTCTAAACGAAATCTCAGGAGTAGCTTTCATCTGTCCGGTGATCTACCATTAGAGAGCCATCTCATTTATGTGTATAAAAGAAGATGTGTGCTTTGTGTTCATCTCCTCACAGCGCTGTGTGGACCTGAGTTTAGGGCATGTAATTCAGTGTGGTTGATAATTTAACCACATCTTCGAAACGTTGTTAAATTCAGGTGACATTTTTGGTTAGCCAGCATTTCTCTGTGAGTGACACAGTATATGTATGCCAACACTAAATGATCCATTCAGTTTTCCTGATATGAAATCAAAGACCTGAGTAATTCTGAAGCTATAATAATTATGTTTTTTGGCAACAAAAGTGCACATAACATATCCTCGCTTACATTTTCCTCAAAAATATTTTGCACAGAAGCAAGCATTGTTGCCTTGCCAACATTGGTAGACTTGTGTCTTCATGAATTTTCTTCTTGCTGAAACAAAATGCCCAAACACTCAAAGTTAAAGGAGGAAACCTTTATTTGGCTCACAGTTCATAAGAGATTTCAGTCCTTAGTCAGCTGGTTTCAAGGCAGGGTGGCATGGCAGAGGGACATCACGGAGGATAAATCATCCATGGCAATGCAGAACAGGCAGAAAGTAGCAAGCAGTATTCAAGCAACAAACAACAAGTAGCAATAGTACATTCTTTCTGCCCTTTATATCCTATCTACACTACCTGTCCTTAGAACAGGTATCTCTCATATTCAGGACTCTGCCAAACCATTTTGTGGACTAATTTAATAATAACACATCCTTAATCCCAGCATCACACACTCTAGACCCATTCACCTCTGAAAATCCCCCCATGACCACATGAGATTTTGGGGGCACATCTAGATACAAGTCATAACAATTGGTCAATCAGATTATGTACCACAATGAGTCATTAATCCTAATAATTGTGCCTCAGTATCCTATTTCATCAATTTGTGTACTTATGGTGCTAGCCAAAAGAACAATGCATGAGACCTTTTGAACTTCAGCCTTGCTTAAAAGGTAGAAACAAATGTCCTTAGCAGCAGGCAGGATCAACTCATTCACCATTGCATTGCTAAAGTTAAGATTTTCTTAACTTTAGCAATGCAGTTAGCCTCTAAGAATGATGCTGTCAGGCAGATACACTTGATCAACTGGTGACCCTTATTATTAGTGTTCTTCATACTCGTGATTTTTTTATTTAAAAAAAGAAAAAAAAACAGAAAAAAGGGGTAGAAGTAATACAGAATTTTTTTAAAAAATATATAACACTAAGAAATCACTAGTTGATAAATTACATATTGCCCTTTTAGAAATTGTTGTTCAAGTTACAAAACCAAAGCATAAAAAGTGGACAGACACTCAAACATTGACAGGGTAAACCATTCTGTTCAATGATCCAGTTAAAACTTAGTAATATGGTCATCTATCCTACACACTTAAACATACATACAGTTGTATCCTTTAGGGCACTTCATATCCATGTTTTTAACACAGATAAGGTTTTAACAGAGTATGCATGGTCTCCATTGCCAAAGCAGTATTGAAAGTGTCATAAATGGCAATCACATATACTATATAGCCATTAACCATGTATTAGATATTATAATACCAAATATTATTTTTACATATAATATATATACAATATTATAGTACTATAAATTATACAATACAGCCTTGGAGAATGTGAATTATCTCCTTTAATTTAAATAGGATACTTGCTATTTTCTTTTATTAGAGATTTCTTTTTCTTAGCAGAGATTTCTGCTGTCTCATCACTGTGTCTTCAACCCTTTTCAAATAGCTCTCCAGTAGTATTTGTTTTTTACTCATTTTCGCTAGGAGTAGCCTGTGGACTTAACAAAATTGTCACTTGGACAAGTGCACAGTGCAGGAAAGAGGTGAAGATGGAAGTGGTAAAGTAATGGGTGGGCCAGACGGGACTAAAATAAATGTCCAATTCTGACCTACATCCGGCTACCAAGTACAGCTTAATTGTCACTTGCCACTCACAGGATTTTGATTTGGCTCTTCAAATGGTTACCTGAGTTATCATTGGCTTCATGCAGTCACACCTCTCTGTTAATGTTTATCTCTATTTGCAGCCACTCCCTTGCATTAGCATTACAGCCTCACTCCACCTCAGATCATGAGGCATTATGCTCTTGTAAAGAGCACTGAATCTAGATTTTTCACTTGTGCAGTTCTCACTCCAGGAGAATGTGATGTCACCAATGATCTGACAGGAGGTGGAGCTTAAGCAGTAAGGTGAATGACAGATAGCTGTCGTAAATGCAGATGAAACTTCCTTCTACTGCCCGTCACTGATGTCCTTCCATGTTGGTTCCTAACAAGTCATGGACATGCAGTGATCCACAACCCAGGAGCTGTGGGTCCTTGCCTCAAACAATGTCACAACTATCTATATAACATTCACACTTTTTAGGTCTTACAAAGATTTATCCATAATTGGTGGCCAAGTTGCTCCCAAAGGAAAGAGAATTTTTATTTCAGATGAAGGAATATACATGTATTTATGTATATATATGAATATATATAGCTGTTCATATATAAAAACTGCATGAAAATCTATTTACAGAAATTTGTATATATCTATAAACACATCACATACATATGTATCTTATACAGAAAAAAAAATGTCTATAGATAAGTTGATGCCTGAGATTGTATCCCTGATAAAATCAACCTGCTAAATTTTATGCTGTCAATTTTTAGTTTACTCATTAATTTGAAGTTAGAAATTTCCTTTCCTCCTATTTTTCCCAAAACCAATGGATCTATTGTATCCAATATTAAGAGCACCAAGTATGTATTCAATGAAGTTACTGTGTTTAGATTCCCTCTTAAAAAGTCATTACTCTTTCTTTAACTTGCTAAAAATCAACATAAAGAAGTTCAGTTGTTTAGAAGGCTCTAAATTCATAGACACAAACATTTGTATTTAAAAAGTCAACTGTCTAATCAAGCAATATTTTCCACTTTGTACTCATTAACTGGCCTTCTAAATGACAGGGTTTCCTATTCTGAGGGTTCATTTAACACCTGAAAATTGATTGCTCATTATTGTGATTAATGCATTATTATAAATAAATGATGCACCAATATGCTGACATTCTCAACAGTTTCTATGCAGATGAAAGATAAACATAGACAATGTATCTTTATTCCCATTTTAAAATTCTGATCTTACCTAATAAATGCTACATTGACTGGTTTCCACACTGTGGTATATAATTCCATGTTGGAAAAAGTAAATTGAAAAATATCAGAATTGATGAAGAAATTAACAAATCATTGAACCATGTGTATTTACTTCAAGGATAATTTCTATAACCCTTTATTTCAAAAGATTGCTCTCTGGAAGCCACATTCATAGGTTAGAGAACTTGGACATGGATGTTATGACATATAAAATGCCTCTGTACAGATTCTATTCCCGACAAACACCTGTCCCTTAGCTTCTGAGAACACAGTTCATGCCTGCATTAGCCCACATTCTTCCAAATGAGACCTATGTGCATTTAAAAATGTAAGAACAAAAGGTGTTGTATACATGACCACCATCTAAATTTCAGAATTTAAAGCAAGGTTCTGAATTTGTACTATAGTGCACTACACAGACTTCCTCAGACATGTGCAGAAATTTCTATGGTTGAATTCAATACTATTTAAGGATAACATATCTTTTAGAATGGTTCTATCAAAGCCAGCTGCCATCAGGACTCACTCGTGGGTAGTCAGCATGGGCAGGGAGAAGGGATCAGCCCAGCCCTGCATGCAAGCCAGCTGTCACTAAGACTCTTTGGTGGGTAACCAGTGTGAGCAAGGAGAACCAGCCAGCCATACCTTGGAGAAGCTACAAGTATCTGGAGAAGAGTGCCCAACACACCACTATCTCCTGGGGAGCCTGGGTTAGGAGAAACAAAGGTGCCTAACCCTTCCCCCTACATTGTGGATGGATAGCTAATGTGGGAAGCACTTGGGACCCCACAACCCACTTGTCCAGAGGAAGCCAGGGAAATGTCAAGACAAAGGAGCAAGAGACAATCTCTGGCCTCTAGCCAAAACAGAACAAGTCCAGGAGACATGGACATGGAAGAAAGTGGAAACTGTATACCTAAAATTTCTAAGATGATGGCAACTGAAGTAAAGGAACTACTTCATGAAGATATAAAAGAAATTAGATTAGAAATTATATCTCAGGTAAAAGAAGGAATCACAAGCATAATAAAAGGGTTACTGAGTATACCTAAAGAAGACATAGAAAAAAAGAGGAACATAGGATAATGAGAGAAATCTAGAATTAATATAGAGAAGAATTGGAATGCATGAAATAGATTGAAAGGGATATTGAGGAAATTTAAAAGTCAACTCAAAGCTGGAAAAAGTGCTTGAGAGACTAAAGATAGACTTTCAGATCTGGAAGACAGGATTGCAGCTAGCAATCATGAAAGGAAAGATATCTTTAAAATAACAAGGAACCAGGAAATAGCTATTCAACAGCTGCAAGATGATGCAAAGAAAAATAATTTAAGAATGACAGGCATCAGTGAAAAAGCAGGAGTCAACACAAATGACATAGAGAGACTATTTATAGAATTAATAGCTGAGAACTTTCTAAGCATGGGAAAAGATCTGACATACATATAAGTGAGGCATATGGAACTCCAGTTAACCATAACTAATATAAATCTATACCTAGACACAGTAATCAAGATCACAGAAATTCAGCACAAGAACAGAATATTATAGATGGTAAGAGAAAACAAGCAGATCACCTATAAAGGAAAATCCATCAGAATCAAAATAGACTTCTCAACACAAGCCATCAAGTTAAGAAGAGCTTGGAGTGAAGTATTTCAACTCCTGAAAGAAAACAGCTTCCAACCAAGATTGATGTATCTTGCAAAACTATCTTTCAAAATTCATGGTGAAATCAGATGCTTCCATGACAAAGAAGAACTGAAGGAATTCATGACCATCAAACCAAGCCTACAGAGTACTCAAGGACAGTCTAGAGAAAGATAAAAATGATCACAATCTCAGGAATAGCAGCAAAGTGGGATCACCAAGCAGGGTAGAAAATTGAATTTAGGGAAAATTAGTGAGCCAACAGCAGGAAAAAAAGCATGGCAGAGACTAACCAGTGCGTGTTGACTGTAACCATTAATTAGATAGCCTTGATGCACCAACAAGAAGAAACACAGTCAGAGTGGATCAAGAAACAAGGTCCATCAATATGTGGTGTACAAAAAACACAATAATTCAAAAGGAAATTCATAGATTGAAAGTTAAAGGAGAGAAAATAATACTTCATGTGACAGAGAACCAGAAAAAAGCAGGGGTAGCTTTCCTATGACCCACAGAATGGATAAGAAAGATAGCATTTTTATACCATGAAAAGGTACTCAGCTATAAAGAAGAATAACCATGAAGCTCCTGTAGGTAAATGAAAGAAATGTATGATCATGCTTTTGGGTGAAATGGTTTGGACTCATAGAGGTGACCATCATGTTTTCTCCCTAGTATAAAAAAACTGGAGTAGTTAGTGGGATCCAAAATGTATAACAGATACTGTGAAAGTGAAAAGGGAGGAAACATCTAAAAAGGAAAGGTGGTAACACATCATTAATTCTGTATTATTTTGTTTTAAAGTCCCATATCATTTTGCTTTGTTTGACTGGTCTTACTTTGTTTTGTTTGGTTTGATTTTATTATATCTGATGGCATGGGCAGCTAGTTTGAAAATAAGATATATTATGGTAGCCATTGTTGATTTCCTATTATTTTGTTTTGAAATTCCTTGTTTTGTATCACTTTCACTGTTTTGATTGTTTTTCTTCTGTTTTATTAGGTTTGATTTTAATATGTCTGGTGTTATGAAGAGCTATTTTGAAGATAACAAGATGCATTATGGCAACCATTGTTGATCTTCCATTATCTTGTTTTGAAATCCTGTATTTCTTTACTGTTTTATTTTGATTGGCTTTATTCTGTTTTATTTTGTTTGGTTTTATTCTTTTAAAAATAAAAATTTTTAAAAAAGAATAGGTTGCATCAAAAACCAATTAAGAAAGATTTCAATGTTGGAGAGAATGTAGAGAAAACATAACACTTTTGCATTTTTCATAGAAATGTAATTTAGTAAAACTAAAATGAAAAATTTTAGGAAAAATCCTCAAGAAACTAAAAATAGAATTTAAATGTAACCCAGTAATCCCACTTTCAGGTTTATATCCAAAGGATCTAAAGTTAATAGGCTGAAGAGATATCTGTACTCCCATGATCATTATAGCATGTCCCAATACCACAATTTGGAAACAAGCAGTATCCATCAATAGGTGAATAGAAAAAGAAAACGTATTCGTATGCTATGGACTATTACTCAGCCTTTAAAAAGTGCAATCTATCATTGCAACAACATGAATAAATATGGAAAGCATTATACCTAGTATTAATTACTTGTGTCTAGATGCCATGCCCAAAGCCTCATTCATTCATAGATGGGAATTTTTCAGAGGAGGAGGGATCTAAGGTGTGTGGCACTGGGAATGAAGTTGTATGATTACATTACTCCACTAGTTTGGTGTAGTTCTCAGTGTGAGTGTTACATGCCCTAAGGATATGCAGCCTAGATAGAATATAACAGGACAGAATTCAGGTTAGGGGAGCCTGCAATGGTAGCTATTCTCATCACTCCTCTGCCTTCACTGAGAACTCACAAAATGACAAAAGCAAAATGCAATCTCCAACCTCCAGTCCACCAAGAAGAATAAGACCAGGTTTCACCAACATAGAAGAAAATGGGTGACACATACCTGAAATTTCTGAAATAATAGCAAATGAAGGGAAAAAAAATCCAAGAGGCAATAGAAGAAATCAGGTCAGAAATAATCCCCAAGATAAAAAGATATGTCAACATTTATAAACAAAATGCTTAGTACATCTAGAGAACAGATATATAAGAAAATAAATAAATTGTGAATGATTGATATAGGAAATAAACACAGTGCATGAAACAGATCCAAGCAGATATCCTGGAAATAAAAAATTCCATTGAAAATAGGCAAAACTGCTTGAATCAAACTGAAGTCAGGCTTTCAGACCCTGAAGGCAGCATTATGTCTAATGACCATGAAAAGAAAGATCTCTTGAAAAAAAAACAAAATATCGGGAAACAACAATTCAACAGTTACAAGATGATGGAAAGAAAAATAATGTAAGACTAATGGATGTCACTGAAAAAGCATGAGCAAACAAATGAAATTTTAAAATTAAACTATTTGCAGAAGTAATAGCAGAAAATTTCCAAATTATGGAAAAGAATCTGACATGCAGGTAAGTGAGGTACATAGAACACAAATTAGACAAAATCAAAATAAATCTACATTCAGACATTTCATATTCAAGATCTCAGAAATTCAGCACAAGAACAGAATTTTAAAAGCTGTTAGAGAAAAGAAACTGACCACCGGTAAGGGAAAGATCTCAGAAATTCAGCACAAGAACAGAATATTAAAAACTGTTAGAGAAAAGGAACTGATCTCCTATAAGGAAAAGCCCATTACAATCATGGCAGACTTCTCAACAAAAACTCTCAAGGCAAGAAGATCTTAGAGTGAAGTGTTTCAAGTGCTAAAAGAAAAAATTTCCAAGCCAGACTTATGTACCCTGCAACACTATGTTTCAAAATCAATGGAGAAATTATATACTTCCATGACAAAGAACAACTGAAAAAATTCATGATAACCACTTCAACATTACAAAGAATATTGAAAGATATTCTAAATGGAAACCAGAATGACCATGATTCCAAGAAAAATGAAGAGAAAGCACCAAGCAAGGCAAACAATTAAACAGAGACAAAAAGCAGGGAACCAAAATCAGGAAAATAAAACAAAGACATGCTAATACATATTGGTTATTATCATAAATGTAAATGGCCTCAATTCACCAATCAAAAGAAACAAAATGGCAGAATGGATCAAGAAACAAGATTCAACAATATGCTGCACACAAGAAACGCATTCAACTCAAAAAGAAATCCAAAGACTAAAAATCAAAGGATGCAAAACAATACTCCATGCATCAGGAACCCAGAAAATTCAGAGTAGCTATTCTATTTGCAGACAATGTGAACTACAAACCATGAATGATTGAAAGATATAAAGAAGGTCATTACATAATTTTTAGGGAAAACATTCAAGAGGAAGAAATAATAATCATAAATATGTATGAACCAAATATGAGAGCACCCAACTATAAAAGACAAATATTAACAGACACAAAAAATAATGATAACACAGTTATAACAAGTGAACTTAATACCCATTATTACAAAGAGACAGGTCAACAAACAAAGAATCAGCAAAGAAATAACAGAACTGAATCAAAATTGTGAACAAACAGACTAGTAGCCATTTACAGACTGTTCCAACCAAAAACTTCAGAATACATATCCTTCTCAGCTGCATAAGAGATGTTCTCTAAAATAAACCATATACTACCTATAGGACATACTTACATAAATACAAAGGAATTGAAATTTTCCCATGCCAGGAGGAGCTAAAGATGGCTGATCAGTGAGCAACAAAATACCAAGCCTCCTGAGAGAAACAACTCATAAGCCAGAATAAAACATCCTGGAGAGATCCAGACAGAGGGAGATGGATCCTCTTGACACAGGAAGAAATTAAAATGTGAAAAAGCTCATCAAACACGCAGTCTCGGGACTACAATTGGAACAGCTAGAATTACCAGACAAAGTGTTTTCACTGCAACCCACCAAGTTTGCACTGGCTGAATTCACAAATTTGCACTGGCCAGCAGAGCAGCCGAAACTCATTCTCACCACCACTCACAGGAGCCACAGCTGCACTGAAGCAGGGGGTTGGTGAGCCCAACAGAGAGTAGAGCCGCCAAAGGAACATTCATTAACCCACAGTCAATGTGGGAAATGAGACCCCCACCATGGGAAGGGGGTGACCAAATGGGCAAAATGTTGGAATTGGGCAGGAGGAACCTAAACTGGGAGTGACAGTGACTTCTGTTGGCTGCTCCCTCCACAGAGCAGATTCATGGGATTTGCTTGGACTGGGTCGTGCCCCTGGCCAGGACCTAGTGAGCCATCCCAAACCCATTCCCTGTGCCTAGCATGCACTAACCTGGTGAAGGCCACTGAAGTTTGGCTGGCCTGGTGGGGAGGGGCTGGCATAAGCAGCCCCTGCTTACACCTCAGTGACAAGAGCAGGCAGGGGAGGTGGAGATCCTTCACCAGTATGCTTGGGAGGAACCGAGGCTGACTGGGAAGGGGGCTGGGACCTCCACTGTAAACCTGTGTAGAGTAATCTGGGACCATGACAGGAGAGAGAGGCAAGAGAAGGCCCACAGCACAGAACCCTGACAGCACTGATCCAGGAGAGGGAAAAACAAGGGAGACTGAGGGTGGCAAACATGCAACATCAGACATGGCTTCAATAGACATTAAGAGGTATCTTTGGGACCTTGTAGATGAGCTCAAGACTGAAATATTAAATCAGGTAAAGCAAGATATGAGTAGAGTAATAAAAGAAATGCTAAGCATTTCTCAGGAAGACATAGCTGGAAGAAGGGAGGAACACAAAAAAAGGAGAGAAACATTCGATAAAGAATATAAAGAAAATGTAGAATACATGAACCAGATTCAAAGAGATTACCAGGAAATTAAAAACTCCATTGAGAGCTGGCAAAACTCCTTAAAAGAAACTAAGGATACACTATCAAAACTTGAAGATAAGTTTGCAAAGTGTGATCATGAAAGGAAAGATCTCTTAAAAATAACAAGGAAACAGGCAGTAACAATACAAAGGCTAGAAGACAACAAGAGAATCTATAATTTAAGAATAAGAAATGTGAACAAAGAAGCAGGAATACATACAGGTGAATTACAAAGGCTATTCACCGAAATAATTAAGGAAAACTTCCCAAGCATGGGAAAAGAAAATGACATTCGGTTATGTGAGGCATACAGAACTCCAGCCACCTACAACCAAAACAGATCTACACCCAGACATATAACAATCAAGATACCAGAAAATCAACATAAAAACAGAATATTAAAAGCCATCAGAGAAAAGAAACAGATTACCTATAAAGGTAAACCCATCAAGATCACGGCAGACTTCTCGACACAGACCATTAGATCAAGAAGAGCTTGGAGCAAAGTATTCCAAGTCCTGAAAGAAAGTAACCTCCAGCCCAGATTGATGTACCCTGCAAAGCTGTCACTAGAAATTAATGGAGAAACAAGATGCTTCCTTAACAAAGAGGAACTGGGGAGTTTGTGACCACCAATCCAACCCTACAGAGAATACTGAAGGACATTCTAGAGAGAGAGAAAAAAAATACCAGGATTTTAGGAACAGTGGCAGAAAGGCCTCAATGAGTGGGGCAGGCAGTAGAATGAAGGAGAAAACTAGACAAAGGCAGAAAAATAGCATAGCAGAAATGAGGCAGAGAAGGATAACTAGAAT